>JAPMOB010223718.1:0-20262 GCA_029875015.1 Lepomis gibbosus
ACTAGAGTAACTACAACATAAAAACAAGATCTATCAGTTAAAAGTTACAGGGCTGTTAGATATTAAACAAAAACCTTAATTTTGATTCAGTAACAGGCAGCAGCAAAGAGAGAAGCCTTGAGCCTTGATTTAAAAGAACTGAGAGTTGCAGCAGTTTTCTGGGAGTTTGTTCCAGATGAATGATGCATAAAAACTAAGCGCTGCTTTAGCTGTTGAAAAACAGCATTTTTAATGATTTTACTTAAAATGAGGATGTTGCATATGGGCCTATACTGCTCATTAGTGACTTGTCTAGCTGTTTTCTTTTTTAAGAGTGGCTTGATGGCTGCAGGTTTCAGGACCTGTGGGAAGAAATCTGAGAAAATAGAGAGTTTCTTGAAGATCTGAGGCCGTGCAATTGGAAACTTTTTTTTTAAAAAGCCTGTTGGCAGAATATGAAGGCAGCAGGAAGAGGATTTCTGATGATTTACGGTTTCCTCCAGGTTTTATTGTTGATATGATGAAATTGTGTCATGCTATTTAAATTGATTTTAAGTCCGTGTAAATTATAGTACAACAGGAGTTGGGGGGTACAAGGTAGGTTTATTTATCACATTACAACAGACTGTAAAGTAAAAATAAGTTTGTGACTCCCTTTTGCAACGTAGCAGACAAGATACGGTAACACAAAAGCATTCAAGATAATGGTAGTGATGTTTCCAGTGAGGACGCTTTTTATTGCTCCTCTGTACAAGCTGACAAGAACCTGGTTCTTAAGCTTCCTTAAGAAATACAGTTGTTTCGGTCTTCATCCGCATGAGTGGAGATGTGAGACGACCACGTCAGGTTCTCCGTGATGATGAGTCCCAGGAACCTGAAACTGTTCACCTGCTCCACCTCAGCTTCACTGATGTAGACAGTAATCTGAGTTCCCAGGTGACATGGAGTCTCTGCTGGGATTGTTTATGGATGGCAGCGATGTGTAGACTAAAACTGAGATTAATGTCTATAATACATTTTTCATAGCAAGAGGGCGTGCTGCTGTGAAGTCTATAAAGAAGCAAAATGGCAGCCTAAACATGCATCACTTCCCTTCACTAGACCTTAACTTGTCACTTCAGGGGAACAAAACATTGCACTTCCTCTCCATTTCCTTAGAATTTTTTAATATTAAATACTTTTACGGATCATATTAGGGCTTAACTTAGAAATCTATCATCTTTCATCCAGCCAGGGGGAAAACTTGAACAGCATCTCTGCACCTAAACACCTCAACCTGAACAAAATGTGAGGCAACTACGCCAAATGTACTTTTGGAGTGCAAGTGTTCATGGGAAGAGGGAAATGTTGCAGACTTATGTTCATGTCTGTGTCACCATGTCCAAGATAACGTTATGAATGGCGCTATACAAAAAATATTGAATTGAATTTACCGGTCTCCTCAGATCAAACAGAGACTTGATGTTCCTCCATATGTGCTCCCTGTTCTTGTTTGATATGCAGGGAGGCTGTCCAATGAAATTTAACAGAAGAACAATGTGTACGTTTTAAATAGCTGCAGTCAGCTTTGGCTTAAGGTGGAAGTAAACATGCACAAACTTGGGTTGGAACTTTGTGGCCCAAGTACATACATACACAAGGGTGAAACATAGGTTTCAGTAAAGTCTCATTTTGAGACCCTTTCATTGAATTTGATGTCTTGATATTTATTACATTTATTGTGCAATATCAACTCGAGTTGTTTGATGCTATTTGACTGATTAAGAATAAAAGAAAAAACAAATGCATTCCTGTTTTACCTCAGGCCTAAGTAAGCACATTTCCGCAACATTAAATAATAAACCAGTTTCTGGCTCACACCACCACCACATGTTACAGACACAATTGATCACACGGTGTAGAACATTTTTCCTTTCACTTACTACTTGAACCAGACTGCAGGTTCAGCCACATGTGCTACATGGGCATTCCTTGTAGAAGTCTCTCTCTGGTAGGCGGCATCTGTCATTCAGTCTCTTGATCTGTTAACCTCAACCTTTTACCAACTGCTGAGACACGCTGGCAGCTAAAATAACCCTCTCTACCCATGGTATTGCATGTATATGGTTTCTCATTACTGTAATAGACCATACCCATACATGGCTTAGCTCATTTTCAATCTGATATATACTTAACATCTCATACAAAAATGGTTCAATAAGGAGGCATAAATCGGTAGTGTATTGTTGGGCTTCTGTAAATAACTTCAGAGTACGGTCTAGACCTGCTCTTTATGAAAAGCGCTGTGAGATAACTGTTGTTGTGATTTGGCGCTATATAAGTAAAATTGAATTGAATTGAATTAACAACATTCAATTCAGGTTTATAACTTTGGTGATTAGGCCCATAAGGATCGGCAGAATTTGAGTCTAGACGGTGCTGGTGGTGCAGTAAAGTAAAGCCAGTAGGTGGAAGATGAAACCTCTCAGTAGAATCTCATAGATTATCCAGGGGGACAAGGTTTCATTTAAAACTGCTTTACAGAGTGAGTAAATGTATAAATACATGAATGAAAAGATATTCCTACTTTATTTTGGCTAAACTAGCTGTGCTGATCACAATGTTGCAGTTAAAATAGTATATCAGAGCCACACAAGAACATAGAAAGCTGTTGTTTCTCTGTTGGACTCAAATGCCTTTATTGCACAGCAACACAGCTGAAAGAGAAAAGAAGATGGCTACCAGCTTACTTCGAAAAAGAGGAGCGATAGGAGTGGAAGTGGTTTCGTAGGATGTTGTCGTTGGAGTCGCATGAGGCCAAATGTCAATGACTGTTGTTTTGAGCGTTCCCTCTCCTGGGAAGAGATGGAAGAACGGTATTGCAGTTGGGGGATAAGTGACGTCTCAGCCCTTCTCCCCTGTTGAGTAATGGTCTCTCTAATCTGGTGTAAATTACCTCTTTCAAACTAACCGTCCCCCCTGATGGACATTGCTGTCATCAAACGAGTGTCTGCTGTCCTTCAGATGTAGGTAAACCGCTGAGTTTTGACCTGAGGAGTTGGCTCTTCTGTGTTGAGGTGTAGTGGTTGTTTAGTTTCCTCAATTTGCAGGTCTGTACATTCCTCACTGTACTGGACCGCATACACTAGATTGCTTTTTTATGTTTTGGGTGTGCAGCCTTTCAGGTGGACCAGTATCTGTCTGTTCTCTTGGGCTTTGGCACTTGTTGGTGTGTTATCAGCTTAGTGGTGCAGGGTTTTGATAATATCTAGCTTGTGCACAAGAGGGTGGTGAGAATCAAAGAGCAAATATTGTTCCTGTATACTCCAGTGTAGGGCTGCAGCCAACATATTCGAAGCTTCTATAGATTATTTCAACGATTCATCGTTTAAGAAGTACTTTTGACTGCCCCCCCCCACCCACCCATTTATAGGTGATAGATATTTCTTAGTTCTTTTGGAAATTCATAGTGTGTCATACAGCAAAACATCAGACCAACAACCAGACAGCTGCTTTACAAACAAACATCACCCGAGTGCTATACAAGTTATACTAAAGGCTCATGCAAGACTTTCAGAGTCAGCCGATGGCCGTGCCGTTCACACAACTTGCCGTCATGATTGGTGTCTTGAAGTCATTGTGGCGTTCACAATACGTGACTGATCGGTGACAGGGGGTCACACACTACACGAGCTGACAGCGGCTGTGTCACCCGACGCTGGTCTCCAAACCACGGTTAGTCAAGAAAACACCCGTGAAATGTGAAATGAGCGATCCTGTACACGAAACAGCTGTTTGTTATTATAAAGCTGACGATTATAAAGACAAAGAATCTGGGTAAAAGGATGGATTAGTACATGCAGGTACAGGCTTTCCCCGTAGAGTTGTATTGAGGATGTGACTGAGTGGCGCGTTGCCTCTATAAAACGTCTCTGGGTTCGTTCTATTATTCAAGGTGTCGTCTTGTAGCAGTCACATCCTTACGGTTTCCACTGCCTGCGTGGTGGGGATAGATGTGAACGAGATAAGATCAGATAAGATCAGCCTTTATTTGTCTCACGGGTGAGAAATTTCAAACATTACAGCAGCAAATGGATAACTTGGAATAAAGTGATAAGAGACTTTAAACATAATACTAAAAATGTCAAAAATAAAACCACAAGAAATAAAATATACAATCATAAAAACAGTGCAAGTGACAATATGCATGTTTGTGTGCTTATCCTGGAGAGTTTAAAACAGATAAAAACAAATTCCAAAATTTAAACAATGCAAAGTGACTTTGTGCATTGATTTTCACTCTATCTCTGAGTTGTGGTTACGCTGCATGAAGAAAAGGTCTTCTGGGTCCAGTCCTCAAACTTTGTTCACAAAGTCTGTGAAGTTTTGATTATGGTGAAGCTAGGGCTGGATGATACAGCCAAAAATGTTAACACAATTAAAGGTTTCACATCTTTCAATATCGATATCAAATCGTTATATCTTTTGAGTTTAAAGGCTGATTTTTGCTCCTCAGAAACCTGATGGTTAATTGTGGTTTAAACTCTTCTGTATGGTCAGAACATGACAAACATTTGATCCCAGACAGTGGATCACTTCACAAATCTGAGGGTGAACATTCAAAACATTTATGATAAAATATTTTGCAACAAATTTGCACGAGTAAACTTAAGTAAAAGCTTTTTTTCTGTCCTTTTTCCCCAACAAGATAAACATCTTGGTTAAAAAAATCAGACCTAATTTCTGTGTGATTCACGTGAATTAAATCAAACATTTATTGAATATTTATCGAACATTTGTTGTTATTGAAAAAACTTATATCACAGTGATTATTGTTATTGTTTTATTGTCCAGCCCTGTAGGTGAAGCGTGTTGCTGACCAAGGGAGCAAGGACAGAAGACAGCGTTTGATGCTGCTGCTGAGTTACAGCATCAAGTAGTAAATCTTTTTCAACAGTTTTCAGTGTTAGGTGAGTTTTACTGAGCAAGGGGAAAAAGCAATGATGCAACAGGTGAAACTCAAACTCTTTTGGTCACCGTGATACTTGATTTGCTTCTGTTTTTTCTGCTTTTTGCCACAGTCAGCAAGGAAGGGACAGAGAGTATTAAGCCAGGTTTGTTTGCATCTGGAGTTCCACCAATGCAAAGACTGTTTCGCAATAACAACACCAAAAACACTCTTCTCTTGATGATATTAAATACCTGCTTTCGCCGCTCATTTCTCAGTGCCAGTTTAACATTACGAAATGCTTCATTATACTTTATTTCTTAGTAACAAAAATAAACAGGATGTAAATCGATCAAATCAGGAACAAACCTTGGCAGATCAGCCTGCGCACAAACAGAGAAACTCTGGACAGTCTTTATTAAGTCGCTCTTCAGTTTTATTATTTTGGGTAATAAAATGCATTCATTTCTAATTTACAATCCACAAGCTCTGAATGTGAGTGTTTTTTCATGCTTCAAGAATGCGCAAGCAGAGAAATATCTTCACAGTTTGAGGTGCGCAGCCCAAATATTTAGCTTCAGCTGTCTCTTTGCAGGGGAATCTAGTGCTGTGTGGATGAGGGATGTTTCACACAAGTGAACCTTCAGTATGTTTATCTACCCTCCTTCACCATCCCACAGTCTCCTATGAAAACAAAGGGGTGATCGGGCCTTTTCAGTGGCGGGCCCCGAGACTGTGGAATAATCCACCCCTGATTATCAGGTTATCCCCATCCATCGACATTTTAAATTATTTATATTCTTTGGCGTGTGAGTCTGTTTAGGGGCACCTGCGCTCTTGTTTTTATTTTTTTGCTGTATGTCATTAATTGTTTGGCCTGTTTTGTCTGGTTTTAATTTTTATGTCTTCTCCTGTGTAACTTTGTCCAGCACTTGGGTCAACGCTGGTTGTTTTTAAATGTGCTTTATAAATAAACTTGACTCGACTCTGTCCTGGCTGCTCTTGGGTACCCTATTTTAGAAACACAGCAAATTTCTTTTTGAAAGATTATTTTCAGTATCGAGGGACAACCGTATTTGGGATGGCTGGAGGATGTGCTCTAATAAGTAAATATCTGTATAGTTTGTTAATTCTTTTATTTTAATTTTAATTATGTCTTTTTTCTGTTTTATTCTTGCTTTTCTTCTTTCCTCTCCACACTGTAAAACACTTTGTGTTTAAGTGCTATATAAAAACACTTTATTCTAAATCTGGAAAATCAGCTACACCTGCTACATAGTACTTAATATCATGTTTTCACTATTTCCAGTGAATGTCCAAACGGTTTTAAGGTAGGCGAACAAGGTACCAAACCCAAAGCTGGTATTTTTGGGAGATCTTGATTGAAGTATTCAGTGACTAACTGATAAGCGGTAAGCAAACAGGAATCACACCTTGTGAATGTGTGTGTATTTCTGTGTTGTGCAACTATGGAAAACATACATAACAGGCTGTATCCTTTCTTACTAAACAGACAGTAAGGCAAGTTTGTCGTGTTAGTCAAAATTAATCAGCATTTTGCTGCATGCGGCAACATGGCAGCCATGACAGAGCGTGTCAAAAATTGTGCTGCCACTTGTCCAGACTAAACCCAGATCATAGCCACAGCCACAGGAAGCAGTGTGTTTTAAAGTAGGAGGAGTTAAGCACTGACAAACCCCCCTGATGGTGATTTCAGAGCACACACTGTGGGATCTCCTTACTCCTTTTACAAACAACAATGGCATTTTAATTGCATCACATCAGCACATACTGAAACAGCCAACGATGATAAGGTATGATATGCTATTACTCAAGCTCTAAAAATGTCACCGTTTTGTGACTGTGGAATACAAAAAAATCTATCATGATCATAAATATTTCTTTCCAACAAAGTTATCCATCTCCTTGATAACGACCCAACCAAGTCCAGTTGCCCTTGCTTTCAAACCCACCTTTGGTTCCACTCTCTTAAGTTTCTTTCATCATGTTTGCTTTGCTGCACCACATTGCTTATTTTGGTTTGCCGTTTTTTTTCCCTCTCTTTGTTACCATCACGAGATCCAACTCTTGTGTGGTTTCCCCTTTTTGACTTTTCCTTAGCAGGTTGTGATATCGCCGACATCTTCATAAGCCACGTTTTTACCAAAAGTACCCGGGACTTTTGAGACCCATGATCTCTTTTCATTGGGTTTCTAAAAGGTTTCTTCAGCCCATTGTTGTCTGCGTTTCCACCGTGGTCTAAAGACCTGGGAAGATTAGGAGGTAACCAGTTGAGGGAGCCTGTACGCCGTACAAAGAGATGCACAGGTATCATTATTATCATTATTTAGTAACCACTATCCACGAGCCGAATATATAAATGAACGTCAGAACGTCAGATCTTTACACGGTAAAGATCGTCACAAATTAAACAAACTGGATAAAGCCATCATGTTCTTAAAAGAACTCCAGCACAGAGAAAGCAACGCAAAATTTAATCGCAACTGTTTGGAAGGTTATTAAAACATTTCCAGCCAACAAGAGCTGCAGGCGACACAGACTCGATTTAAAGCCAGTAGCCTCTACTCGCCCATTCAGAAATCATTGCAAGGCAAGCCCCGCCCCCGCAAAGTACCGGTAGGTTTGGAAAGTACTAACCCCCGAGGAGGGACTTTTTGGGGGGTATAATAAAGACCCTACAACTAAATTTAGACCCTGGTCGCTTCAGTGGAAACGCAGGAATTTCCCCCAAAGGTTCCAAGTTCCTTTGGTCACAATGCGGCTAGATATATGGGTTCCCAGATTTGTTGTTATCCACAATGCATTTCAGGACTTACAAAACGTCCTGAAATGCAATTGATATGGACAGTGTCTTCTTTTTATGAAACTGATCTTTATTTTTAGGTTTTGAACCAGAGGTTGACCTTTTCCTACTTTTTGTTGTGTCCTCCGAGATCAGCTGAGGACTGTTTCTGTACTCTGGACACCCTGAACCGCCTGGGATTAAGTTTGTGTTCCCAGGTCTTCCACCCGGTGGCCATGTCTTTTTAATCTTCTTTCACCCCTTTCATCTTCTCTATTGCTCTTTATCACCCTCCCTCCCTCCCTCCCTCCCAGCATATTGTTTACTCTCTGCAGTGTTAAATGCTGTATTTGGCCTTTACCCCACATAGCTTTACTGCAGCTCACATGATCTCTCACCACCTCCATCTGTCTCACAGCCAACTGTTTGAGCCATCTCAACTCAAATGTCACCTCTTGATACTATAAGCATCCTGTGTATCCTATAAGCGTCTGTGAGATTATCTTGTTTTATTTGAACTGAAACTATGTCACATGATGGATGATGAATTTAATGCAGATGAATCTGCCGTGGAAATATAACAGAACATTTAGAACATGGCTACCAAGTTTTGTGACATCTTTGTGCACAAAATAGAACTTTTGCATTTCAAGAAATGCACAAAATGGCCACAGATCCACAGCTCTGCTCAATATTGCTATGGAGACAATCCCAACACAGCAGTCAAAGCCTTTTGAGACCATTTTGTAAAATCTGGTAAACTCTCCCTCTCGATCGGGTTGGTGTAGGCGTTATGTTATTCTGGGCACCTGGCTGAGCTGCACACCTGTCAGTAATCATCCAATCAACCATCCAGCTCAAACACTCCTGGCTTCCTGAAGCTCACTGCCAGAGTGCCCCGATCTTTGAGTCCTAGAACACCTTGTTCCTAACCAGACTTTACCTACCCGCTCTTAACATTTTCACAGATGCTAGACTCCGCCACTGCTCACCTGCCTGCTCCTCGCTCACGCCAACCTCACCGGCTTCATCTATTCTGTGTTGTAAATAAAGACACAATATTTTTTACTTCACATTCTGTTGTGTTTTGTGTCAGTTTTTGGATCAGTTGTTAAATGTTTGCCCCATAGGAAACTCCCCATGTACCTTCAAAAGCTGATTCTTGAAGCTGATTTCTGTGTTCTGGTTACTTTTGGAAGATTCAGCGACAAACATTATTTATGTAGTATTGAAGTTTAGAAAGCTTTAGAAGTTGTTCTTGTTCTATTTGCCCCAATATGCACTGGTTTGTCAGAGACGTGTTTATGATTTATATATATGTTTATAATTAAAAATAAAAGATCTTACAGTTAGATTTTGGTGCTGAACTACATCTTGCCAGAGGCCTGAAAAATAAGCTTTACCAACCACGTTCAAATGTATTTGTAAGTGCTGAAATGAACCAATGATTAAAATTAGTTTTACAATTGATTCAAATTATTTTCATTTCTGAAACGTATCTGATCCTGTCACGCTGTCTCCCTCCCTGCTGTGTGGCTTCCTGTTACTTTCTGTCCTGGACATGTGTGTCAGCGCCGTGTTGTGTGACTTTCAGCACCACTTAATCAAGTCAAGCTCATTCTTCACCTGCTGCGCTCGCTGAATAGAAACCCCGAGCAATCTCAAGGAAGTGAATGGCCTCCATCCACATCACATGTTCACCTGTTTAACAATAAGTCAAATCTGTGGGTGATTTTTCCAACAGCCTGTCATGCTGAGATAAAGAGGCCAGTAGCATCATTTGAGGGTTAACTGTTTCACACAGAGTGCCAACAAACTCCCAGAGGCCTCACAGTGAATTTCACCTTGACCTTTTTTTCTGATTTTTGATTTTGCTCCAAATAAATTGTGTTTATGTCACGTGATGAGATACATGAGTATTATCTCTAACTCTAGGTTTGTGTGTGCATGTGTGTCAAGTGGAAGTAAATCTGCAGGGTGACCCTGACCCTAACTGTTCACCGTTCATGAGAGCACAGATTCTATTAATGTCTGTGTTCATGTGTGTGGATGTTTAAATATGTCGGTGCTTGTTAGGACATAGTGTGAGCGCATTACTGCATTTGTCACGTAGGACTGTTCACCTGTTTGCTTGCACGTGTTTGGGCACTGCGGTCACAAGAAAGCTTTTTTTTTTAACACGGTCCATACTAACTGTCACTCGTCCATATGTGACGACTTGGGAGTAAGAACAGGTTGAGTACACAGAGTGGCCGTGCAGCTGTTAACACCACTTTCTGCGAGGGCAACAAACTTACTGTGCCAATGTGTGTCTGCGTGTGTGTGTGTTTGAACATTAAGACAGTTTATTTAATGGTTTATAAAGTCAGATATAACGATGACTCTCTCGGCTGGACTGTGGTTGCTGAATTATTTGTTCAACAAATGAAGCTCCACATAAATGATATCAGGAAGCCCCATCTTTGTGCCCATTCTTTCTCTCTCTCTCTCTGTGCCTCTCTCTTTTTCTCCCCTCCTGCTTCTCTTGACCAGCTGATATGGGTGTCTACTCGTTCAGCTGACCAACCAGAATTTGCTACGATCTTTCATTAACAAATCGTATTGCAGCTGTCAAATCCGTTCTCCTCTCTGCCCGCTATCAGCTGTCGTTTTGGTGCAGAACCGTCTCACTAAGAAGAAGACACATTATTGTCACATACACATTGCAAAATTCATTCAACCCACGCAGACACAAGGAGAGCATGCAAACACACAGAAAGGCCGGGGCAACCGGGGTTTGAACCCACGACCTTCTTGCTGTGAGGCCACAGTTCTATCCACCGGAGCACCGTGCCACCCTGCTACTACTAAAAACACCGTCTCCCCAAAGTCTCTGAGTTCCTGAAAAACGTGCACATAAACAAACCTATTGTTTTTTGTTTTGATTTCGTTCTTGTGAAATGTTAAATTTTTAAAAATCTGTTAATTGATTCATCATTTTTGCACTGTCACGCATGAACGGTGTATTATGGGAAAACAGCCAGTGCTCATACACGTGTGAAGGTATTTTGGACCGCGCTCTGTGTGTGTGTGTGGTTTGATGAGGCCTCTGCTCTCTTTGTCTCCTCTCGGTCTGTTCAGAAAGACTCTCTGTGATGTTCAGACTCACGTGGATTGGGGTTCTTTTCAAACTCTTCCCCTGTCACATTTCTCTGACAGCAGACACAACAAGACCCCATTAACATCCTCCCACAGTCTTTAAAACAACAGCTTGCATTACTCGTGCCAGTGGATGCTTTTTTATCTCTGATGGCCCGATAGTCTGAGGCCATTTTAATGATTTTTCTCTGTTCTTTCCAGCATTCATTGGTTACAAAAGAGCAGGTTCAAAATGATATTTCAAGTGTGCCGTGTTTTAGCTGGAACAGTAACTTATAGAGAGTAATTTCCAAGAGCTGAAGCTCTTACAGTAAATGATAAGGCCTTAAAAAAGATCCAACAGGTCAAAGAGCAAACAAACTTTAATGAACTTGTTTTACAGCCATACTGTCAATGAATATCATTCTTACTGGGCCACAATACTTTTGAAAAGTACAATAGAGTAAAATACTTTCAGGCACAGATAATTAATGGAGAGAAGATTTATTAGGTACTACTCTGTAATTATTTTAGACCAGCCTCTATCTACACTAAACAAATGTTCTATTACATGACAGAAAATCATGTAGATCTTAATAACTTTCTTGCACCTACTCTACCTGTCTCTACCTGTTTTTGTTCCTGTAGTTTTGGCTAGAGAGCGTAATCATCTGTGGAAGTCATAAAGATCTCTTCCAAAAGCTTTTCAAAGATTTACCGAGCACAGGACCTGTCCGTCCTCATTAACACCCAAATATGTATTTTTAATTGCATTAATTTTCCACTTGTAACAAATCAGATAATGAGTTGTCTCTAGTTCTTACTGCGAATCTATTTTAGAGTGTGACATAAAAACTCTGTGAGGCCCTGCTGGGTTTGTTATCACACAGCTCAGTCTGGATTTTATCAAGGTCTAGTTGAGGTCAGGACTCTTTAGGCCTGCGTCACCACCTCTCTCTCTCTCCTACACTCTCCGACACAGTTATATTTCCTTCGCCTGCCCCCTTTCTGTCACCACTCTCCTATTACCCCCCTCAGCCCCCCCCCCCACCACCACCACCGCCTCTCCAGCTGAGCACGCTCTCGTAGCATGGAACAGACGTGGCGGCACTAGCGAGGCATCATGTTACAGCTGGACACTCCTGTCACAAACCCAGCTGCTGCCATTCTACAGGAACAGCTGCTCTCTCACACCAGCTTTTATTGTAACTCGCAGAAGACGATTCACAAACATTTCACCACCCACAAATATGTATTTTTTTTTTTATTTCTGTTGTGAGCGATTTGCTCTGCGTGTAGTGTTTCTGTAGCTTAACTCCTTCCAATGAAAAGTAACTTGTAGCTTCACTTTCAAAGCAAATCTCCTGGTTGAGATGTGAATTTGACCACTGAGACAAAATGCAGATATGCTGTCTCACATGAAGGTTGTTTTTGCATGTTACTGATGAAAAGCGACACACAAGTGCAAGAAAAAAAGAGAAGCTGTTCTTATGAGGAAGAAACATAAATATGTCAGGGTCATTTCTCCCTCAGAGCTGCTCAACTTTCACTGAAAAGATGTGCAACAGTTAAAGCTTCAGCTGTCACTGTCTTTTAGGTTTGGGTTGTATTGTTTTGTCGCATCACCGCAGCGGAGCACATAAGAAAAGCTAAGATCTACTGTATGTTATGGCCTCAGGCAGCAATGCATCTGAATTATTCACTAACTTCCTTTTTTTATTTTGGATCAGAGTCAGAGATGGTTTATGTTTTGACTTGCATTGTGTCCCAGTTTAAAATATTTGTGGTGAGAAAAGGCCCTGCCTCCCTGTCTGCATGTGATATACAAGATACTCTTACATTTCCCTCTGCTTCGTGTTGGATTTTGTGTCTGTAAACATTTTAACTCTGACTTCTAACCACAAAAAAATTATATTTTACACTTTCAAATGTGTGTCTTTGACCGGTTCCAGACTTATCTGAATCTATATTTTTAATTTGCTCAGTGCTTCAAATAGGTCTGGTCTGGTATTATGCTTGTTCGTGACTGTTTCTCCAGACGCAGTTAGGAATGAGGACCTGTTGCAGAGCCAGAATCCACTCTGACCAAAAAAATGAGTGGATGAGATATAACAGGTCGCAAGTGTTTCTTCTTCCATTCTCAGCCAGCGGTTAACTAGTTTGTGTTAAGAATGACCTTGCAGAGACTTGAAATGTCTTAACCTTAAATGTATTTCTGTCAGTGCTCTGCTAACACTATGTGGTGATGGTGTGCTTTAGTTCTGCTGTTATTTTTGGAGATAGTTTGAGATTAATGTAAAATACTGTTATGATTCTTGATCTTTGTGTAGCTGGGAAAGAGGCCGTGTTTGGGTTTGTTTACACACACAAAGGCTCACACTAAAACATTTCTGCGACAGAGGAATGTGATCTCCTGCTTTTCGAGTTCAGGAAACAAGATATTTCCCTGTTGTTTCTGACATTTAAAGCTGAGCCAGAATGTCTGAAGATTCTCAGTCATTCAGGCCATAGATATCAAGGAAGGTTAAATCAAGGGCAGCTGGACTTGGTCATAGATACTTACAGACTTTGTCACTTTTGACTGACTGTCCCAAATATTTGACCTGTGAAGTGCTTGGTTTGTCAGGGCTCCTGGCTGTTGTAACAATAGTTATTGTGGTCGTTATAGTCACCTGAGGCCAAGTGTGTGAGTGTTTGTTCACTCTCCTGTGAAGGGATGAAAGGACAGCACTGTGGGGTTGGAGATTTAATCCCCTCTGTTGAGAGATGGACTCTCTCCTCTGGTGTAAACAGATTCTTTCACTCCTCTTTCAGATCCTCTCTGTCCAAAATAAGAACATTGTTTTCATTGAAGGAGTCCTTCAAATGTCCTGAGCCAGAATCGTCGCTCAGACACTCACTGACGCACAATCTGCACACATGACACAAACATAAACATACAGCAGTTCTGTCTATGGTAAAACATGCTTTAGTTTGTGACCTCATAACCTGAGCTGTCTTCACAGAGTTTATCATCAAGCAACGCTGCAGCTAAGCATCGATTGGAAACTGTGAGCAGACAAGAAGAATCCTCACCCTCCTCACCTTTCTATAGATTTTGCCAATAGGCGTTTAACAGATCAATGAAGTCCAGTGCTCCAGTGGTTACAATCAGCAATCACCTGAGAGGAAGCACATCGAACATTCACAGTCTTATCTTAACCTCGACGCCTGACCCTGGTCTTCAGGCTGCACCGCTTGATTGACGGGAGTAAACACGCCACAGCACATGTTACCTCCTGGCATGCTGCACAGCAGTCACATGTGAAGAGAAGAAAACATCAGAGAGGAAGTTGCATGCTGTCATCTACATCTCTTGGCTCAGATAATCAACAGAAAAACACTGGAACAATGACTCACAATGTATACCAGAGTGACGACGCAAAGGCAGTTTTGTACAGTGGCCCCATGGCCCCCCAGATCTGTTTTTCTAGCACGTTTCTGTATTTGCTTCTGACTTTTCAGCATTTCTTCTACGCCATGCACATGTTGACAAATTGTTGAAGAAGGTAGAGTTTGCATGTGTTTTCTTAAGTTGCGGTGCGTAGAGCTCTCAGGGCCACTGTAGTTTTGGCACTAATAGTGGTTGTTGGCAGTTGATGTTACTGATGACAGAATGAGTCCAGTTTATGTCCAAACAAGGTTTAACAGAGATGCATGAGAGCCTGTGCGCTTCACAACAACTAAGATGTGCAACAGACTGATGCCTAAACAGGGATTTTTGATATACGGTTTATGTATGATGCAAAAACAATACCCGTGTTTCTGCTTTTGTTTAGTCTGCCTTCTTTGTTTTTCTTTGTGCAGAACCAGAAGCAGCAGGCAAACATGTCTCCCAGTCAGCCTGTCTCTGTTTATTACGTTTAATAAAGTGCTGCTGACCGGCTGACGTCAGGTCTTGGAGCAGTGAGCTTTATTAAACACAGGATGCCATTATACATTCTTTTTACTGCATTATGTAACTGACCTTTTATAAAGAAGCTCTTTGAGGAGCAGTTTGCTACTGGGCAACAATCATCCTCTTTGCTTTTATCTGGGGCGCAAAGAGACCGAGCTAAAAGGTCTGGATCAGATGTGAAGGTTGATATGGTAGGTGAGGCTTCGTTAATCTGTGTGTGCCAAAAACGCAGTTTATTCACACTCGCAGAAGCCAACAAAGTTGTTTCTGTGGAACAAAGAAGTTAGGTTCCCCCTGTTCCTTGTTAAAGCCTGAACCAATCATGTTTCCCCACAAACCAAATACAGAACTATTTAATCATGTGTGATATACTACAGCTCCTGAGCCAGGAAAGTGCCCAATATCAAACTCCCAGCGCAGTAAAAACTCTGACACCGGCCCAGTTCTCTAAACTCTGATCTTTTCTGCAGCATAGTGCTGCTGACTTAATCTACCAGAACAGCACTTTGTACCCAGATTTAGTGGAAGACCACTATCTACACGCTGCCCTGCTAATCTGCTGTAAGATTAATGACCTCCTCCGCCTTCCTGCTGTCTCCAAATAGTGCTTGATTCTCTCAAAAGCTTCAAACTTGAGGCCCTATCTTGATTCAGAAATCAGTTCCAAACAGTGGTTTAGGTCCTGGTGCGTGGAGCTCGGACCAAGAAACACACATGCAGGTTCTGTGACGAAGCCAGCAGCGGTAGCATCGAAACAAGAACATCTTTGTTCTTGGTTGCTATTTTGCTTTTTACCAAAATACTCCCACCTGAACACCATAGAGTCACTACTGTGTGCATGGGAGGGTGTGTACAGACGTGCTTGTGTCACAGTGGGGGTCCAAGGATTTTTTTTGAGCTTTCCATTTGACTATTTTTTTCCATTTCTGGTATATTTAGTGTTGTTTCAGGTTTTGAGTCTTTGTTTACAAGCTTCTGATTTAGCATTTCTATTCCCTTCAAGACTGAAACAAGTTCACTCTTTTCGAAAGGAGCTGTTAGACAGAGAGAGACTCAGCACAGCTGTCCAGTGTTGGGGAAACCCTGGACTTTATTAATGATTAATGAGTAATCATCATTGCAAAACAATCTGGAGGCAACAGAAAAATGTATCACCGCAACACCAAAAGATGTCTGTCTGTCTGTTTATCCATCATTCTAGACGACACAAAGCAAAAATATTACGTCGTCAACCTGATTCTGGTTCAACATTTACTATCTGCTATTCTCTTGCCATTTACTGTCATTTCAGATCCAGCCCCCCCCCCATGCCCTGCAGTTACCCCTGTGGTCCCACCATTCCGCAACACCTGACCTTCCCTGCACACCTCTTCACACTCCCCATTAGCCTTACAAATGTATACATATGTGTGTGTGTGTGTGTGTGTGTGTGTGTGTGTGTGTGTGTGTGTGTGTGTGTGTGTGATCCTGGTAGTACTGAGTTTACACAAACAACTAAAAGCCAAAATGCTATATAATTTTGTATGAATCATAATATTGATCATTGTCCCCAGAGGATAACCCCAGTAATTATGTTAACTCAGACTTTTTCATGTGGCACCAGGTCAAAATTTGCTCTTTAATTCATTAGTCCCCTACAAGGTAGCTTAAAGCTAATGGCCTGATTTCATTTAGTTTATTTAATACCGTTTATTTACAAGTTTATTTAATACATGCACATGTCACAAAGTGCTTTAAAACAGTAAAATATTAGAAATAAGACCATCAGAAAAGAAAAAAGGAAAGAAATAATAAAACGAAAGTAACAACATTAAAAAAACAGTAAAATAATCAGTCAATTGAACATAAGCCATAATGGCCCTTAAAACACACATGTTGGCTCACTTTAGACAGCTCACGTGAGAATGAGGCCATCTTAAATAACAGAGTCTTCAGCTGTTTTATTAAAAGCTTCAGCAGAGACCGCAGAGTATGTGTCTCAGGGAAGCACATTCCACACTGTGAGTAAGTAGTAAGCCCTGATTTCCAGACCTAAGTGACCTGGTGGTGATACAGGGGGGGAAGCAGGTCAAAGATGTACCCATGTGCCTGACCGTGCAGAGATATGAAAAACACTTCTTAAAGTGAAATGCCAATGGGACGATAATATAGATATAGTTTTGACTTACCAGCTAATAGTTAAAATTGGTTTCTTTCAACCACGACCATGGAATTTTAATGTAGCTTTCATTAAAATGTAATTTGATTTTGGACTTTCTCTTACGGCACCACGTGTCAGCTAACTGATAACACGAGTCGTGGCTTGTGTCTTAGTGCTAATTATAGTATTTTCTCTGCATGGTCACCTTGCAGCTCAGAGACAGACTCTCTCCAGACACTCTTCAGGCCTCAGCCGACCAAAGTGGTAGACACACATACTATTTCCATCCTGGTTAACCACCGTTACACCCCTCCTCCTCCTCCTCGCAACAGAACAGAACGTTTGTCTCCGTCGGTCCAAGCCTGTGAGCCTTTAAAAATGGATCTATAAATGAACAGATCGCACGTGTAACAACTCTTATACGCTCCTTGATTTCCCAGAGGTTTGATATTTGAATACATATTTGCACATACATTCGTGGTTACTTACAAAATCCTAAGTGTTGGGTTCATATGCCATGAGAAGTGACCTCTAATTAGCATGTTAATCACTATTATCTGGGTCCACTCCTTGTTCTACAAATACATCGAGGCACAGATTTCATGCAAAGAATTTTTTTGAAAAATAGCTCTGGTTTAATAAATGTTTACAACTTTTTGAAGACATTTCAACAAAACACGAATGAGCTAATGAGCATGATAATCACCATTACAAGCTGTGGCTGGGTCCATTTTTTGTGACATCAAAATCAGATTAAAAGCAACTTTTCTACAAAATTAAACTGGTTTGTGTTATAAAAATAGGTCAGGTTTTATAAATGTTTACAGCTTGAATTGTTGGAGTCATTACGGTTGGGGGGGGGAAATGTACAGAGAAACAATCTGAGCCTCACTGAATAAAATCATGCATGTGAACATTGAAAATTACACTAGGAAAAATATTTCATTATTTTGATTCTATTCTTTGTGCAATCATGCATCTGTGCTTTTGTGTTGATGACTGTGTGGGTGGGTGTGTTCACATGTGCATGAAACTGGGAGAACACATTGTTGGAGTGAAAACCATTTAAATGGCTCGCTCCTACTGTGCATCCAAAGTTTTGACATCAAACAACAGTCATCAGCCAAAGCTAAAAGAAATCTGAATGTCCCAAATGCAATGAGAAAAAAAAATCCTGGAGAAATATCTTTCTACATTTCTTTTTTGTTGATAAAACTCTTTCAGGTTTTAAGATAATACATCTGGCATGCAACTGAAACAGGTGTCTTGCACAGCATACTTGAGCTCGTTCAGACAAAGGAATGCAAGGTGCAGTAATGAGGAACAACACAAAAAGCATCACAAAAGGGGGAGAGACAAAAATAAATTGCAACCAGCTAATAGCATTCGCTGATCCATTCATACTGCTCATAGGTTGCACTTTGGCACTATGAACTATAGTCAGCATTTATTTCATTTTATGTTGCATGACTGAAAAATTGTGGCCAGCTCACAGCACCTGAACCGTACATGTAGTTCTCCATTAAATATAATTTTCTTTCTCCCAGTTGAACAATACAGGACGACTAATCAAAACACACAGGAAAATAATACCACCTGCCCCCGACCAGTTTCTTATCTATCTGGTCATGTGCCAGAAAGAGAGCTGTCCTATCTGATGACCTTCGACCTTTCAACTAAGATAACGTGCATGCCATACCACACACACAAACACTGTAGTAAAGGACAGTCGGTTCATTTGTGTGGCCTTGTGAAGTCCGAGTACACACACAGATGGATGTACCTCAATATAAAGTACAAAAGTTAAGCTTATTATGTTAACCTCCCATCAAAACAAACATACACACCAACATCCATCTGGTCGTCTAATTCTTTTGTTTCTTTTTACTCGATACAGTAAGACGTGGGAAAAACCCTGAATACATTTATTCATTTAGCTGACGCTTTTATCCAAAGCAACTTACAATTGCTTCACATGTCAGAGGTCGCACGCCTCTGGGGCAACGATGGGTTAAGTGTCTTGCTCAGGGACACAATGGTTGATGGGTCACAGTGGGGGATTGAACCCGGGTCTTTCACACCATAGGCAGGCATCTTATCCACAGCGCCATCCCCATCCCCATCCCCATGATTAAAATGGTGGAGAAACATTTCAAATGCAGATGCTCACTTTTCAAATGCACCACAGCTTACTAAAGCTGCGTTTCGACCAAAGGAACTATACCCTGGAACAAGGAACCGTTGGAGGAACTCACTCCATTTCTACCAAAGGGACCAGGGTCTAAATTTAGTTGTAGGGTATTTTTTACCCCCCAACAGGTCCCTGCTCAGGGGGTTGTATTTTCCAAAAGTACTGGTACCTTGTGGTGATGGGACTCGCCTTGCAGTGAATTTCTGAATGGGTGAGTAGAGGCTACTGGCTTTATATCGAGCATGCTGGGTGTTTTTCTACGGCTGCTCCTCTCTTGTCCACCGTTGTTTGCAAACCAATAATTCACAATCAAAAGTCACAGAGCCAATGTCTGTCTCCTCTTCTCCAAAAGAAGCGGAACAGCTGATTACAGCAGGTAATAAAGCTTGTTAAACATCATGTTCCTCTGACGCTCAGGCGACACAGACGTGAGTCCTTCAATACAGTTGCGATTATACTTTGTGTTGCTTTCTCTGTGCTGGAGTTCTTTTAAGAACTTGATGGCTTTCTCCAGTTAAATTTGAAATTAATTACTTTTGGTGGAAATGCAGCTTAAATGGTTTGAGTATGAAGATGATGTGAATACCCCACCTGTGGAAGACAATGCCGCCCACCAGTATCTCCATAAGACCTCCTTCAAATCTTATTATCTGTAACTGTCTCTGATGTGTCATTGTGTTCTCTCTGCTGTACTCAGGTCTCTCTGGATCTCAATGAGATGACCTGATGAAAGGTGGCGTACATATGAGGAAACATCTCGTGGAGAAATGGTGTTCATCCCTCCAGTGGAGTTCCACAGACCTGGAAAGGAGATCTGAAGCTGCTCTGGGGGCTCGTATTGGCCCGATTCCCTACTGAGACACTTCATGTTGTCCCCCATCTGCAGCTGTTGGTTTTATTTGTTCAGGGGGGACAGAACATCTGTTTCTTCAGGTTGGACAGTTTGATTTGTTTATATGCCAACATGCACGCTGTGTCTCTGCAGAGGCTTATCTGCCCTCCGTGTTACCGGACACAACAGTAATTATTTACATTTTTCCCCACTTGTCAACCTGTTAACCTAATTTTCAGATATTAATATAACGTAATTGGCTCTTTGAGGGAAATAAACCAAGACTGCAAAGATGCTACAGCTGCCGAAATGCTCCAAATGAATCTGTTGTTTTCT
>JAPMOB010223719.1:0-32761 GCA_029875015.1 Lepomis gibbosus
GCAGTGAGAATATGAGGATGAAATGGGATCACACAGATAGAGTGAGGTTAAGAAACAGAGAGAGAAGAAAAAGAGAAATTTGACAGGTATTTAGGTTATTGTCTCATACAGCTATATTGCTGCAGGGAAGGCTGTGTCCTCAATATGACAGCGACTGGACACAACAAGGACATAAGGACGCTTATGTAACACTGTTTCTCTTGTCAATGCAGGCACTTCTGTCTTTCAACTCTAATTATCACAGAGCATATTTCCTACACAGTAACTATTCTCAGAAAATCCTACAATCATACAAAACTACACTGATCTTTACATTCCTTCTTTTGTATTGTTCTCCAGCTGCTTTCTTTTTAGGGTCATTAAACATTTTCTTTTTTGTTTTTACAAGGCGGATTACAAGAGAAAATGTTGTAGCATGAGTGTGGTAGAAATGAGACATGTTTTTCCAGTGTCCAGAGGTTATTCTTCTATTTCACAGTAGCTTATATTCAGAATGCAACTCAATCAACACCTCAACCAAGAGTCTGTCAAGGTAGGGTAGCATCTGGCAGCTGTCCAACACTTCAGCTAGTTGGGCGAGAAACATTGATCATTTAGAATCAGTTCAGATTTATATGCCTTTTCATTTCCCTACTGACAGAAATTCAACAAGCACTCCTCATTAGGAAATAAAGGATGAAAAGCTGGTCCTTAGGATCCAGTGTTAAGATTGGTTTTAGTTCCACAACAGGAAAAAAATGCTTGAAAACAAATATTGAATGTCAGTAGCCTCTATTGTTGGTGTAAATGTTAAGCTGTAATGCGCTATTTTTAGTCCCTTAGAGTAGATGTTTGGCAAGTTCTGACTTTGTCCCAGCACGAAATCAACATCGGGAACTCCTGAACCACCCACGGTTTATAAGAAGTGGGCAGCCTGTCAAATGTGTAGTTGTCAGGGAACGCCCTATCAGTTGAACTTCCACATCATGTACAAATTACTGTAATCACCAGTATGATAATCATCTCATCTCGGCTCTTCTGGTGCATCTATCGGACATTCCATCATTCTTAAAAATGAATAATGATTAGTAAAAAGTCCTGATAAATCTTTTCTCAGTAAAGTAAAGTGACTATGGTCCAGTCAAATAATGGTGCATGATCAGCAGGGTGTGGGAAAATTAAAATGAAGAAGCACAATGTCTTACTGTAAAATCTTATCACAGAGACATACTGGATTCAAACTTAGGCAAATCAATGCAAGTGGTGTGGAGGTCATATTTGTTTCAAATAGTCAGTGTGATATGTTGGGCTATCAGGTTGGAAGCTCTGCCCAGAGTCTGATAAGGCCACTGTTTATTGTCTGACTTCCACTCTTTAACCTGAGGAACCTCAGTCTCTCACACAAGGTACTTTCCAGTCCTTAGCCATTACCTCAACATGTGTAAGTTTGTGTATGTTTGTGTGTGTGTGTGTGTGGGCGTGCGTGCGTGTGCGTATGTGTGGGTGTGTATGTGTGTGTGTGCTGTAGATGTGTGTGTATGATTGTGTGTTTGTGTGAGAAAGAGAGAGAGAGAGAGAGAGTGTGTGCGTGATATTTGGTTTCCATCACAAGTCTTGACCTAATTAAGAAGTCCTGTCGATGCTTAATAACTGACAAGTCATCAGAAAGCACACAGACTCGCACTCTACACACACATGCACGCACACACACCCACGCACGCACACACATTACTCTGTACTCAAATCATTTATTCAATTCTTCAATCTCCTCTTCCACTGTCCATCTCTACATAAGTGATCAGTGATCACATGTCACGTTAAAGTCGGCTGGCCCAGACAGGAGGGAGTTAAGTCCCTTATCTCTCCTCCCCAGAAGAAATTCCTACTAGAGGCCTCGCTCTGCTGGTTTCCTGCCTTCTTGCCCAATGCCCTATTTTTACTCATCGGGGCTCTAGAATACCAGGGGCAGCTTTTTCCTTGTCACTAACCTATTTCCTGCCATTCTCATTCTGACATTTCTCCCCGCCGTGTGCTTTGCTCAAATCGTTCCCCCTCTTTATGGGTCATAACCTTTCAGTCAGGGCTGTTCATATTCAAATGTACCTGCCGATGCTGGAGCCGCCACGAGGTCGCCTGTCATTCTGGTTGGCCTTTTTCGGTGTTCACAGGTTTCCTAACATCAGCTTTCACTAGCTGTTAATTTGAGAGCTTTCTGAGTGCTGCCAGAAACAATCAGGTCCTCTGTGCTTTGCTGTCAGGTTGACCGACTGTAGTGCATTACAGCTCATCTAGAAAACCATAAGCAGTTTAGTGTTTCAGGATATAAATTATGATGCATGTATGAGATGGGAAAAATAGTTGAGAAAAGCTTGAGCCTCTCAGTGGGTGGTTTTTTCATGGCAACTTCTGGTTAACATTTTATGGGCTGAGTAAACTGGAAAATGTCATACCACTATGTGATCTAAGAATGTTAATAAAATAATTCTTTCCCCTTTTTTCAAAAAGCCCACATAGCGTTATGCTACAGTTAGCAAGAATTCTGTCCCTTTCCAATGTTTAACATTTAGGGTTTAGAATTTGTATATCACCAAGAAAGTGGAAGTTAGCGAGCTTGGCTACAGTAGCTAGCACTTATTCCCGATAGGCGTTGCTGTTGTGAGACGTGAGATGTTATTTCAACACTAGCTGAGCTATCAGCAGCTTCTGTACATGCGATGTTGTGTTTGACCTGCCCTACAGAAATGAGAGGGCTCTAGTTAGCGTTAGCTGTTTCTCATGGGTCCAGTTGTGGTGATTGCAAATGACCATATTGTCAAATCTCTGACAAAACAGAGAAGAACGTTTTCACAGAAAAGTTAAATCCACTCTGTAACTCAATAAAGACCACAGACTGTAGATAAACATAGTCTTCACTTCCTCCCACTGTACAAAAATTAAGCCAAAATATCCCGAATACGAGTGCTGCCAACTTGCACTCGTAATATCATTTGAAGCGTCTGCACAGTAGTGATCAGGGTTGGAGCCGCAGTATCTAGGTACCAGATCAGAAAAATTACCACTTCAACATACATCAGCGTGACAAAAACTACCTAAAATGACAGAAACCATCATTGAGAAAAAATGTAGGCCGTATCCTGCAGACAGCCACCAGGGGGCGATCAAAATGGGCTTCACTTTATGGAGCTGTCACGTTGTCTATCTTTATATACAGTCAATGATCAATTCTAATAGAATCAATACGTAACATGGAGTGCTCCAATCACACATGGCACTACACTACAGCTACCATTGGCTCCCCAGCTGGTCAACTGCCTGTTTGGCCATAAGAATGTAAGTAACATTACAAACTATATTTCAGTGCCAACACAGACATCAAACAAATAACCAGCACTAACTAGTGTTAGTCGAGCCAAAAAAAATTCACACCCTCAGAAAAATAAACATGATTTCTTCTTTTTTGGTAATTACACTTTTGACCAAATTATACCAAACGAGAGGGCAAATTATTCTTTTTTTTTAATAAGAAACAACACTAAAATACAATTGAGTCCAGCCCCAATAAGCTCTTAACCTCTCAGTGCTACAATGCTGCATTTTGAAAAGTGGAATGGTCCCACCAAAGCTACAAATCAAGACCAAGATTTTCTACTGGTTCTTGACTTTCCTGACATGTTTTATAACCAACCTGAGTGACAAGGTGAACTGAATGTGGCCTGTTACTTCACTTACAAGGCTTGGGAGTCCCTGGTAAAAAAAAGTGCAGTTAGAGAATTCAAGGCTTAAGGAGCCTTGAAGAGGCCTGAGGAGAAGAATGAATGGCAGTTGAATTAATGTTTGGAGAGACATGATATCACCGACTGGCTCTTTCAGTGCCGCTTTCATCCTATTCATACACCAACAGGGTCTAAAATGCAGGTGGATCAATGCTGGTTAAAAACACTAATGGCACATAAAGGGAGCACCCTTCGCTACTGTGTTTCTTCCTCTCCAAGGTCTGATCACTCCTAGACTATTAATGGAATGTGGCTTTCAGCAGACAGCCAGCTAGAGGTGAAAAAAAGGTCCATTGTCAAATGTCCCAAGGCAATTTTTCTTACAAAACATGACATTCTAGATGAAGAGAGTTTGGCTTCTCGTTCATTTTTGCAGCAATGAGGGTGTTCATATTCATTGTGATTAGTGGGATATCGTGAACACAAGACGGTGGACACCTGTGCTCGAATCACACTGTCTATTATATCACTTTGTGTGCCGCTTTACTTGATACATGTATGAATGTCAATATTATTTCCCAGTTTGAGGTAAATGGTATTGAATGGTTGCCAAGCTGCAGGAGGGGAGACTGCTCAGCTGACTAAAAGAGCCATTCTACATTTTATCTCTCAATCAGTGTGTATTTGCGTGTTTTTTTGTCTGCGTGTGTGTGTGTGTGTGTGTGTGTGTGTGTGTGTGTGTGTGTGTGTGTGTGAATGCCATCCTAGTTGAGTGTGTATGTGCAAATGTGTGTTTCATTTTGACAAGGAGCAGTACGAGCAGGAGCTTGCTGCACCACTAGGCCATGTGAGAAAAAGTTCACGTGATGCTGGCAAATACAGCCAGTATTCATCAGGATGGAAAGACTGTAATCAAACCATAAATCAGAAATCACTGAACTGCCATCCACCCACCCCCTCTCCTGCTCCCTCTCTCTCTCTTTTTTTTTTGTTACAACCCTCCTACTCCTCTCTTGAGAGCTCCCCGTATAGCATGCTATGTTACATACAGGCATGTATGTACTGCTCTGAAAGAAGTGAATAGCAGATCAATGAAAAATGCATTTTCCCGATTTCAAAGGTTTCCATCATGAGATACCTGAAACCATACAGTCAATGAAAAAACAAATACCTTTTTTTCAGTTTTCTATAATCTCCGTTAGGACACTTGTGTGTGCTGAATCTGTGCTGCAGTATGTAATAAAACCATTTCCATACCTTAAATAAACAACTGTGCAGTCAACAGCCAACATGTGTGCATGTTTATGTGGTTTTCTGACTGCTCACAAACACACGCAGTCCATATTTGTCTGGCCATGACTTTCATAGTGAGCCACCTGGTGTGCCATAATATCAGGAGAACAGTGGGGTCATTGTGAAGGAGCCGTGTGATATCAAGGAGAGTGACCCATTTAGAGCCCAGCCACAGAGCTGACAAGCCTCTGTTATGTCTAGGAAATCTGGAAGGCCGCAGTCGCTCACTCCGATGTACTCCACGTATGAGTCAATCCTTCTAAAGAGAAAAAGACATCTGACATGGTCACGGATATTTCACACGCTCACCTATAGGACCTATTCAGGAGGTAGGACTGTAAAGTGATGCAGATACTGCCAAGGATCTGTGACAGTGCACTGAGAAATCTATAGCTGTTGTGGTCATCTTGCAGAGATTTTTGGAGGTCTAGAATAACGGTGCATCTGCGGCTCAGCACAAGTGCTCTGCAAAGATCAAGCGATCAAGGGAAAAAGTTCTATCTCATTATTCAAATGAGAATTAGTTTTTCAGTAGCTGATTCAATTTGGTTATGTTCGAAAGAGGCCTTGCATATGCTGAAAAATTACTGCAGCAGGACTGGCTTGATGTAGAAGTAAAGAAAAAAAACCCACTGGATTCAAAAAAACAAAATGTTACCATTCATGCATCATACACAATGCTGTCCAAAAACGACTGAGATTTGTCCAATGAAGCTGCAGTGTTGTGCATTATATAAACGAATACATGAATGCATAATGAGAGGCCAAAATGAGCCAAGGAAAGCACACTGAACAAATCCCCCACGGGAAAGGAAATTATTCAGAATAGACGAGGACACAATTCATAATAATATTGGAAGGGGAAACTTTCTTCTCTCTTTATTTAAAATCCATGCTTTAAATGTAAAACCAGAACTACCCTACATATACTGAATGGCTTACTTCAGGATATCAGTATTTTTTCAATCAGTTCAAACCCTCACTTTCAGATGATGGCCTGAGGTAAGATTGCGGAGATGATATATACGGAAAATATAAGCTAACCTAAAATATGTATGTATCACACATAAGTATTTGTGCGCACCACAGCAATGCAAACGCTCTCATTATTCAACCTAATAGAATCCCACTGTCATTTCACTTTTTGTAACCCAAACAGTGATTCTGTATCATGAGGTAATTCATTTTCGTATGTAGAGGCAATTGGCTGCAAAGATTGAATCATCGGCCCTTGTTTCATTTTCCATGTAATTAAATCAGCTTCTGTAAGCTGGTGTGCGATTTAGAGAAAATTAGCATTTTTAATCACAGTACATTACTTTAATAACTCAATAAATCTGTGGCAGCTGGAGCATCTGAGAATGTTGTCACAGCCACTTAGTTCTGCATTTGCAACTAATACAGGCTGATGAGAATCAGCCACAGACAGAGAGAACAAAAAGAGGGTTAGAGAAAGGAGAGAAGAGAAATCCAGCCGAGTGAGACAGAGGGGATGAGAAACCAAGGAGAGAAACAAAAGCATGGCAGGTGAGAAACAGGGGTGAGGAGAACCTGGAAGACAGAAATATCACCGCAGACTCTGGCACAGAGAGAGGCTCAGCACTTGTCTCACCTCTTTCAGTTATTAACTGTTAATCCCCAATTAGCTCATTCGTCACCTCGGTGTTGTACACGAAACCTGCTTACCCCTCGTGCTGCTTCGTTGCTCGGGTAGCGATAATAGTTGCCAAATACGCTAAACAAGCTTGAATGACTACAGAAAATCTCATTTAATTGTGAGATTGGAAACCTCTGAATACATACAGTACACAACCAAGCTACAAGAGTTACTACAAATTAAAGCTGATGTACTAAATCCTGACCCCACAGCAGTGTGGTCCCTTTAAAATGAAGAGAAAAGCAAAAATGTTATTGTAATGTGAGGAAAGCTGGAAGCGTTTCTGAAAGGTCAAGCATTGGTTCACGGATTACCTCTCCGTATCTGCAATTTTGCATATTTTTTCCAACAGTGCTTCACTGTCCAAGAGACACCTTTTTGATCCAAACCACAACATTTTCACAGACATAAAACCAGACGGCTGTCTTCTCCAGAAACTGGATAGCGCTGATCACTTGTTCAAACTGCTTAAAATGACCTGTACTTACATTAAATGCTAAGCTACACATAAAGTTAGAGGAGGACAGGATGGATGGTTTGCCTCCCACCAACAGTCCATTGGTGTCTTTTCGGGAAGCAAATAACAATTATTTTTGTCATGGATTAATCTGTAGATTTTTCTATAGATTAATAAACAGTGACAAGTGCTTATCACAGCTGCTTTTGTTTTTTGTCCAACCAACAGTCCAAAAGCAAAAGATATTCAATCAGCAATGGTATAAAAACGACAAAATCAGCAAGTCCTCACGTGAGCTAAAATCACCAACTGCTTGACATGTTTTGATTGAATTAGGTTTTAAACTATTAATTATCCAAATTGTTGGTAATTAATAGTTTTTCCAACACAACAATCAATCACATAGCCTTGCCAGCTGTAGTTTTACTTTAACACATCACAAAACTTTGCCTAACCAAATGTTTTCATTTGCTAAACTTAACCATGACCTTAATGCTCGTTTTCGACTGCACTGACAAAGAACCTACTTTTAGTTGTTAAAAAACTTGTTGACAACTGCCGTGTGATCACATATTGTGGTAGGAACACTGATGTTTGATGCTGTAATGAAAAATAACAGTGAGCGTGAGCAGGTGCAAGAGCACAAATGAAAGTGAGAGCTGGTGTCCTGTCAGCACATAGAGCCCTGGGAAAGAGGACTCCTGGCTTGTGTGCATGTGTGTATGTGTCCATGCTAAAGTGTGGTGTACATACGTTATTTTCTATTCAATTCTTTCTTTTCTTTTCTGTCTTTTCCTGTGAGTTTGCAGAATTGCTAGTCTGGCCTCTTTCTCTGCCAGATAAAGCTGTATCTCTCCATCTCTCCATCTCCTCTTCCTCTCTGTCAGATGTTTGTTTTCTAGTTCCTTGCACAAGTACAGGGCTGTAATAGTACAAAACGTACATATTTTTTTACAGCTTAACAGTGTATGCCTTAGTCTGGTGCCACACATACACACACATTTACTCACATCTTTCCACATCAGTGTATCTGGCAAGGCACACATACGATAGACAACAGAAAAAAATCCTACGCATTATTGAGATGTGAGTTTACATTCGACATAGGCACATGAAAGCATTATGGCTCATAATCAGTTCCCTGAAGGTGTATTGGCATGTGTCTGTGCCCATTCACTCTATCTTTGCAGCTCCATTGAGGAGACTGAGGAGCCTTCTTTCCACTGATACGCGGCTTTTTGATTCACTTAGCAGGCTTTGTCATGTGCATGTTGGATTAAGCCTGTGACTGAAAATCAAGCGTGAGCACACACACATGCATGCCACAGCACCCACAAACCCGCAAAACAGCCATTAGCACGATAGTGGTAGAACCCACTAATTACCTCATCATTTCAACACCTCTCTCCCTTGCTTCATGGATCTGATTTCAAAGTACGCTTTTCCAAAAGTGTCCCGGTGTAATGATGGCATTACAGCGTTGGACATACAAGTACGTCTCCATGTGCTCTCTGGGGGACGAGCGGCGACACACAGGACTTGTAGTTTCGACTGTGTTACTAACACTAAAATAGCACCCGAAGAGGCTAAGTTGATTTGACAGGACACGTACAAGCAAAAGCTATTATAACGCCATGCCAGGCTGATTTTGTAAGAACGGCTCGGCTGGGCAGCTCGATCCATTTGCAGATCAGGCAACGGTGGATCAGAGGCAGCTGGGTTTTCTTTTAATACTCCACAACAAACACAAACAGCTCAAATTTATGGTTCTGAATTTATCTCCTGGTTCCTATTTCTATCTCTCTCTTTCTCTCTCCCCCTCTCTTTCTCTTTCTCTCTCTCTCTCTCTCTCTCTGCATTTCTCTCATAATACAGTTGTTAGGGAAATTTCACACTGTTGTGACTGGTCACAAATTGCTGTTATTATTTGGCATTAAATATACTTGAGATAAAACCATGAACAGTACCATTTCCCCAAAAATCTCTAACACAAATCAGAGAAGATTTGCTTTATTCTTTTCTTTTTTGCTGTGGTTTAAAGTGCTCTGAGGTCATTTAAAGAAAAGGAAGATCACGTTGTACTTTGTGAATGCTAAAACAACCTCAAATGTCAATTACTGTTGGTCTTTACACAACTAAAAGGAAGGAAGTAGTTCACAGTAAGTTCCCTATCTATCAATTAGTCATTTTGGAAGATAATGAATTTCTTTGTTAAAATTCTCCAAGTGTATTTGAGAACAATGGCAGACTTACCAGAGATTAGAGATTTATACCTTTGAAATACGTTGCAACTCCTCAATGTCTATGCTCTCTGCAGCAGCCTCAACTTTCACCTTCTTAAGTTTTTCTCTTGTGTGTGTTGTGTATAATTCAGTTGGTCATTACTTTCAAATTAGAACGTTTGGTAAAGTATGTTACATGCCTCAGTATGGATTGGTTACCTTGTGGAGGGGCAGAGGGGCCAGTGAAAGATTTACACACTCTATATGGTAAACAGTGGCCTTGTACAGTTTCATATGTAGACTAGTAGACAACTGGGCTTTACTTGTGACTATATATAAACATTATTACATAGTCTGTTTCTGCACCATGGCCTTCACAGCTAGTGAAATGGCAGTGAAGCAATTTACAGTTTATAACTCAACCACACATCAATAATGTAAAAAAATAGATTACAGTAAATCCATGGTTCAAAAGCTGCATACCTTTGAAATGTCAAAGGGGAAACCACAATGGATAACTCATCTCAAAACTCATTCCAACTGCACAGTGCAAGCTGTATTACAAATATTCAACAGCCTACTGTTCCCTCCAGGTATTTTTCAGCAAAAACACTCTATACATTTTCATTTGAGATGAGAAAAAAGGAATGTAATTTTTTCCACTGGCAAGCAGCCAAACCAATTTAATTACATTCCAAATGGGCACAATCTCCACGTAGCAACCAGCCCGTGTTGTATTTCTCAAACTTCAACAACCTCCTTGACTCTCTCTGAGTAATTGAAATCTTCCACTCTTCCACCCTCGTCATTATGCGGAGCAGCAGAAAGTACAACAAACCAAACCAAAAGGAACAAGGACACCTGGCTCTCAGAATGAGCTGCTTTAGCCAATTTGTAACTTCATGAGCATGTCTTGATACACTTTCTCTGAAGTCAATTAAAAGAATATTAGGTGGTGTATATCTAGAAAGAAGTAATGCCTTTCTCCTGCCAAGATGCTGGTGTCAGCAAAATCCTGTCAAAGTCTGATGAGAGGTCACCTCATTTCATTTTGGATTTGTTCTTCTAGCTTCAAGCCATGTCCAAAAAAAACACAGAAACAATTCTTTTGATGTGAAAAATATTAATTCGATACTGAATGCCATGCTTCTGCATCTGAAAGATATCAAACTCTGCAAACAACAGTCCACCATGCCAAGAGGTAATGTTTTAGTACAAACAAGCAGAACTGCAGTGATTAAGAACACAACTGTACATAGCACGACAATTTTGGGGAAGAAATTAATGTTTTCCATTTCAGAATGTTTCTAACAGTTTGCTTCGCCATTTCCATCATTACAGAGAAGATGAATACATTTCCAATTACTGTTTCAGTGCTTGATAAAACATCAAAAGATCCTTTAGAAGAGCTTACTGCCAAATCGTTTAAAGTGTCTCAGGCTTTTTCTTCTTTTTTTTTACTGCAAAGACAAACTATAATCTCAGAGAGGTCCTCCCATCTACCCGGTGGGTAATTATAGGATGGCAGGCGAATAAATCATCCATCCAGACTGGCAGTAGTCTGGACTTCTATGTACGCTACAACCCAGAATAAGGTCCTGAGGTGACCAAAGTACAAGGCATGGTATCAGTCACACAATGCTGTGTTTGCTTCAGGAAATCCAAATAACTGACTGTGACATTGAAGGCCTACCGAATCATCCTGTCTAGAGAGAATGAAACTGAAAAAATAAATAAATGTAAACGCTTTAAAATGTGAGGCCTTTTAAGAAATTATCTCTCTCACTTGCTCTCTCTCTCTCTCTCTCTGTCACAAATTCTGTCTGAGAGCCTAGCCACATGCCATTGCCTTTGTGTCAAAGATTAAGTGAAACCAGGAGTGCCAGCAATGCTGTGTTTGCACAGTGAACACACTCTGTTTCAGCTGCACTAACACATCACATACCAATCAACATATCAAGGCCTACAACAGACCTGAAGCAGCTACTGTAGATCCATAATCAATATACAGGGTATAATATACATAGAATGTAAAGTTAACCGTAATATCAAGCTCCTATACATAATAATAAACCATTATTCTGTGTGTGTGTGTGTGTGTGTGTGTGTGTTTGTGTGTGTGTGTGTATTTTAAAAGAAGAGAGTAAAAGCTGAAAGGCAGCTATACCAAAAGAAATTCAGCACTATAAGATTAAGTGCAACAACGTATGATCAACAGTGAAAAGAATTCCTGAAAAGTAAGGCAAAGCTACAATGAAAATATTATGAACAAAGCCCAAAAGTGCCAGATGTGGTTTACTAGACTGAGGCAAAATGGGGCCTGGGGGGACTGTGGGTTTTTAGTGATAGGGAGGAGAGTCACATATACACACATAACACACTTGGCTCAGAGCAACACAGAGACAAACGGCACACGACAGAGGACCAATCCTTGGTGGCCTAAATGGCTGACTAACTTCCTGTGCAATCCTGAAGTAACTCAAGCATGATCTAAAAAAATCATTTGACACATCAAATGTGGAACTGGTATTTTTTTTATTGGAATTAGGGTGTATTTGCAACGAATTAAAAGGCTTTATCATAAACAATGTCATCCTGCAATGAGGTTTGAATTAAAAAAAGGAGGGCTTGTAAAGTCCCTGTGAGAAGGAAGCAACTAGATGTGTGAAACCAGAAAAGTCTACCAAACAAAACTTACTTATCTTTCTAATCAATCTAACTAACACGCACATCGCAATCATAAAACTTTCCAAAATTCTAAATGTGATTGCTGGGTTAACGGTTAATATTAAAACATTCTTACTGTAAAGTACAGTAATCACAGCAGTGGGTCGGGCTGCGTTATACACACACCAGACAGCATTTCTGTGGTCTGTGTACTCACACGTGTGTGCTTGTGTTTATTTATGCAATGCGGGTGCAGGCACGCTTGCATGTACATGTCTGAGTGTTTGAGTCTACCTGTGAGAGAGTGTATGTCAGTGGGCCCTTGGGCCCTGACTGTGGACCTGAACCAACCATCTCCAGTTCTGTTTGCCCGGGACATGCCCCAGGAGACACTATGTTTATCAGTTTTGTTATACACTTATCCTATGGAATCTGTATGGATCACACCTCCTCGCCAACCTTTTCTGAGTAAACACCCATCAGGAGTGGAGCCAGGGGACTGAAATGCCAACAAATAAACCACATGCCGTGTTGCAGCTCTGACAGGCAAATTCCCTGTGCTTCTTATATAATCTAAAACTTTATAACGTGTACCTGGAACAGCTGTCAGTCTACTGGTTAATACAACACAACCTTCTACATAGCAACGATTGAGTCAACAGTGGGAGTGATGGAAGCCATCACCCACAAAAAGCTGATGATGAATTTCTAATCATTTGTTTTGGTGGATGATTTCGTGCATTCACAGACTTACTTAACTTTGATAGGATACATTGTCTCTCCCAATCCTGTGATATCTGAGGTAGATGTCGTCTTTCAAGTCCACAACCTGTCAAAACTTCCCACTCTGACCTGTCAAGACATCCAAACATGGGCCTTACCTCCCACTCTTTAACTCCTTCTTATCCTTAGGGTTTCATTTCCTGCTGAGACTAAGATGCAGACTCACACCATTTCACATAGAGCCTTTTATCGAAAAATAAAATCATGATTGTGCCAAAACATAGGCTGTAATATACCATTCCAAGGGAGATAAAATGGAAAACAAATTGTTGGATCTGAACTGTGAGATCTTTGCAGGGTGGAGAGTGTGAAAGTCAGAGATGATGAGCTCCGTCTGTGCTTATGTGAAATTTTAATATGGTTTTCTCATACAATGATTACGCTAATTTATGTACCAAAGCCTGGTTTACACAGATCTGCCAAGGCCAATAACTGCACTCATAATCTCCAGCATCTAGAATAATCACTTTGTGGTCTATTTGTATATAAATGAAATGAGGCAATTATCCTAATGAAGATCAGCTTTCTTGCTAGGGGAATAGCAGCATTTCAACACAACAAAAATGTTTTGTCTTTGTTGCATCTATCTCGGCATGCTGACACCTTAATCATGAAACAAAAGGAACAGCAAAAATGTTACTGTATGATAATTAAAGACACGCAGTTCACAGCAGGGATGCTTAAACTGTTGCAAAAAAAAAACTGAGCTGCTCACTTCCTGACCTACAGTCTAAACCACATGCATGTGGATGCTAAATGTCAGCATCAACAATAAGTTTGGTTGTTGCCCTTGGTGAACCAAAATTATAAAATTGCATAACAGAAGGTCACGGCAGTTTGAGTGTAAATATTGAATTATTGTCTTGCTGCTAAGTATGTTTACCATACTTATCTCCACTGAAGCCAGTTCTACAGTAGTGTTTTGGTCTTTATAGAAATATCAAGGCCACATTCTGTAGATATCAAAGAAAAACATTACAGAAAAGGTTGTATTTTTTCATATTGGTTTGTTGATAAAAAGAAAATGAATTTGCTTTGAAATGCTATTGTAGCACGGTGAAAAACACTCATTTTCACTTCTCATCAGCAGACAGAGCATATAGAACAGAGCACAGAAATGGTTAAATAAATCACATGAATCAGATGCCTCTCTCTTGCCTTCTGCTCTTTCTCTCTCTCTCTCTCTCTCTCTCGCCTTCTGCTCTCTCTCTCTCTCTTCCACACACACACACACATTCATTAGTGAAATCCATCAATCAGCATTTCATGCAGTTTGGGTTTGAACCACACCAAATGCACTAAAACAATAAACGTCTGTCTTTCAAGTCGCTATCTGGACTGGAACACATCTGGTGGCAAGGCTCATTTTGGTTTCCACATCGTTGAATGACATTACAGACTCAAAGTCAAGCTGAAAAATAAAGCACCCCTAAAAATCTCTCTCCATATTCCATCCGTCTACAGCCCCTTCCCTCTCTGTCTTAACATAAACGTGGAATCTACTTCTCCCTCTGCGCACTAACCAGCTAAACTCGCAAATGCTATACCACCACCCCATCCCCCAGCTAATCAAGAAGTGAATATAAAACAGCACAAGGAAAATGGGTGGTGAGGGGCAGGCAGACTGGGAGAGAAACAGACAGACTATGCTACTAAGGAACCAGTGGCCTCCTGAGGTGAAGACAGTTTAAAACGCTTTGGCACATTGGACTCCTTTACACAAGTTGAGGGGATGAAACACACACCCAACATCACGCTGAGGAGCCAGGAGTCAAGCCTGACTCTAGTATTTGGCTTTCAAGGGGCAGTGACGATAATTAGGGTTAATGTGATTTAATGAGTGGCACGAGTTGGGCCGGGGCTGGGCTGCTTCGATTCACAATCAACGTCAAAATTGGAATTACTCTGACATCTTGTGATGTGGCTGTGTTTTCACATTACATTACAGTTTGCCATGCATGTCACCGAGCCTGAAAACCTGCTATCAGTCTCATCCTAAAAGCTGTCTAGTGATTTCTTATAATAAACGGACTTTCTGGCTGATGGATTGCCATGTGATGGCACCATCAAAATGATTTGGATAGCAGCAGTATATCACAAAAAAGTATATTGGGAAGAGTTTTAAAAAATGCACCGTCATGACTGAATTCTTGGCAGTTAATACAATCAGTCATCGACATAAATAGCCTATTTCTATGGACCTAGGTGATTAAGTAGCTAACCAGGCAGGATAAACTATACTATCTATTTTCAGCCATACATGACTTATGACCCTCTTAACACCTCTAGTAGCTCTGAGTCATGTCTGGTCTAGATTATAAAGTACAGAGCAGAGCAACTGGAGTGCTGCAGAGTCTGGTTGAGGCTTTTGTCACCCTCGCTATACTTTAGGTTAAACTGAAGTCCATGGTGGTAAATCCCTCTTATGGACAGTTCTGTTTCATTTCAGCTGTTCTCTAAACAGTCAATTGCTGTCCTCAAATACCCCATGACAACCCATGTAGGTGTAGCTACAGAATATTATCTACAGTGTCATTGATGTGGTGGCACCAATGTGGGGATTTTTTCAGCTGTTGTAACTATGCTGTAACTAGGTGAATGAAAAGCTTACAAGTAAAGTGAAGTTCTGTATGCATCTTACTTATCCACAATGCCTTCATCTAATCTATTCAAAAATGTACCCAACAGAGTCCTGTATTTTCCTTTATTGTGTTTTGAACAACTGATCAAAAAACTAAGTCTTCATTTCTCCTACTGTAATGCTCTGTGCACTAAACACAATCTAAGCCCTGCTGCTCCAGAGAATAAAACTGTAGCTACTTATCATTAACTCAAAGACACAATCAGCCCCAGGCGATCCGGCTTCCCTCCATAACCTTTTGACATTGCTGCTGGGAAGGTAAATGAGAGAAGAAGTTAGACACAGAGAGGGGGAGAGGTGCGGAGACAGACAGACTTGATTATGAATAGTGCCAGAAAGTGGTTAGACCAAAAAATAACTTTAGAAAGTGGACAGTTTAAGGGTTTTCTTTTTAAATACAAAAAATAATGTTCATTCCACGATTCCATTTTATGTTATCTATTATTTGCTCTGGGTTAACTGCCTGGAACTGCATTAGAACAATAAACTCGCCACTTTGAGTATTCCCAGCTCCAGCAGCTTTAGACTGTGTTTTTTTCCCCCTCTGGTGTCCATTAGAGCCACGCATGGGTTAACATTTTCCCAGTGAGAACAGTTTGGATACTGCAGCTCGGACTGGCCAGTCAGCAGAATGTTATGAATGGGCACAATGAAAAACCCCAAGTCCACGCTGTCAACCCAAGAATGCTTGCCTCCATGTAATTAACTTTTCTCTGTGTACAGAATGAGGTACTGCTGGAATAACTTTTTCTTTTTCTTTTTCTATTACGGTCATGTTTTGAAGAGGGAAAAAAACACATTCTGAGAATTCAACAACGAAAATATTTTCGCCATACTTTGAAGTATCCCATGACTAATACAGTGATTTGGATAGCGGTGGAAATGGAACGGACCACTTGAAAATGGGTGGTACGTGCTCTGCAAAAACTGGCCTCATTGCTCTTTCGCTGTTCGCTGCTTGCTACTTGCACTCATCTAAAGATGTGCATTACAAAGTATGTGGGAAAACCTGGATCAATGTATAAATGAGGGCTATCTTGTTAAAGATGTTTACTACATCTTGCCTCAAGGTAAATTAGCAATTAGGTATGCGTTGCACACACACATGCACGCATAACGTGCCCAGATACAGTCATGCTTTGATTGAGATATCACTTCTGTGAGTACTGCACAAAGTGTGTATCAATAAAGTGTTTGCTCCGCACTGCGGTGAAAACAGCTTCAGCATATATAAATAACGTACAGTAACTTGGAACAGACCCCAGCTATGTAAAGAATAACATCTGCAAACCATTGGATTATAAACCTACAGTATAACTACAGTATAATTACATGAGAGCCTCTCTCTTGGGCACCGTGCTGTTAGAGGGAAGAGGGATGAGGAGAAAGTGGAACAGCTACAGTAATCTATCCAACTTCATTTCACCGGAGTGATTCTGCCTCGGGGTATGCACAAGTCATAATGCATTTGACAAATAGTCTCCCGCTAAAACAGGCATTTGCGAAGAAGTGGCCTTCAGCGCTGGTATACACAGCTGAGTGTACGCTGAACAAACAAGCCTCCCACTCAGTGAGGAAAGATACAGAGAGGCTTCAAAAAGATTAGGAGAAATCTTGGGCGAAAAGTAAAGATGACTCACGGTGATTGTGCAAGTGCAGGACAATGCAAGTTGGATGGAGTTGAGAGGAGCAACAGAGCCGTGGGGTTCATAGCAAAATACAAATCGATGCTTTTCTCATGTGCTGTTCTTTGCATTGTTCTGAGATGTGGATGCACTGTGTGTTTTATCAAGGCATACACAATGACATGTAGAGAAGCACAATAGAATTTTGTCTTACATAATCTTATCATTTTTGTATTCTGATAATGAATTTTGATTTGAAAAGTAAATCAAAGCATAAAGTACATTTGACTCGATCATATTTTGATTAAAGCATAGATTATTGTTACATACTTTGGTTTGCGGGGAAACCGCTGCCTAAATTTAAAAGCCATAGTGCATTCATAGATTTGTGGTATTGACTTATCCTGTCAGTGTGATCCATATTGCTGGCATGCATCAATCAATCATCAGTCTGAATGTGGCCAATCAGCTCAAATCGGTTTTAGCTTACACATTCTTTACGTTCCTCAATTATTAACCCCTTCAGGTAGAAAACAGAATTAATACAGGTCCAAGTGTATGCACACACACATGCACGCAGACACACACACACACACAAAGCAATTCTAAGAAAGCCTATTATTCACTCTCAGAAATACATGTGTTTGAGTTTTCACCACAAGAACAGGAAGTTATGGGCTTTTATATGTGGACTGTCCTACTTAGTATTATGCTCACTTCCTGGTTGGTGTCTTTTATACTGTACAGTAATGCATAAACACACTAGTGAGTTTCACACAAGCTATATATATTTTGACTGCCTGCAAGTGTAAATGATGGTGAATAAACACCTTCCAGAAGGCCTCGACTGGGAGGGTTTAAGACTTTTGAGCCTGTTCATAACCTGTACGTGCACATCTCTTAGAAATGATTTGTGCTTGTGACAAAACTCCAAGCCATAGTTACTGTTTCTGAATAACTGCTACTTAATGCAATGACTTACAAACATCTTTTCAATTTCCTGTGAAATATTCAGACAAAATCCTTTCAAACACTGCATGCAAAAAACTACATCATGACTGTGAAATAACTTGTTTTTCATCATCTTTGCAAGCTTCCCTTCACCTGCAGGTGAAGTAGCATTAGACCACTGTGGCACTGCTAACACAGGTCAACTGCATCCCTCTCCTGAAATGAAACTGCCATAAAGATGCAAAACGTCACATAAAGCTCCTGTATCATTATTCAACAACAACAATCAGTTATGTGTGGTAGCAGCGGCATGGCACAGATAATATGTCACTTTACATCTTGGTCACAGCTGTTACTTTAGTGAAGACAGCGTTATACGAGTCTGTCCTTGAAACCCAAACTTGCCGCTGCCCACCAGGCCAACAACCTCTATGCTCACTGAATCATGACAACTACAGTTCATCGTGTTAACACTTTAAGACGTGAGACATGGCCTCGTCAAACGGCCAGGTTTCATTGTGCTCTTAAATATGCATCTGCAGCTACTGTGTTTATGGCACATGCGTAACATTGTGAAACGACATAAAGATTACAAAATTCTATGTGAGAATATCTTGCCAGTCCTTCCTTTATAAACAGGCTAATTTAAGGTAAATTCAGACATAGGATCAGTTTAAATTACAGTTAAATGGTTGAAGTTGATCACAATAGGTTAGGGGTTAAGGAAGGACTGCAATCAATGTAAACTACTCATGTGTTTCAATTAATTTTTTGTAACCCCTCTGCAAATGAGTGTGAGGGATGTATGTGTGCGCGTGTGTGTGTGTGTGTGTGTGTGTGAATGTGTGAGTGTGTGTGTGTGTGTGTGTGTGTGTGCAGCTGCCTGTGTGTGTTGGTCATGTATATTGTACATACAGGTGTGTATGTGTGTGTGTGTGTGTGGACAGGAGAGATTAACAATTCAAATATTGTGCTGTGCTATAATGTTTCACTTTGTCATCAGCAAATGTTAACTGCCTGCTGGCTTCCCTCCAGGTGCTAAGGCAAGCAAACCTATTTGAATGGCTGTGGGTATAATGCCTTCTTCTAGCTCTGCCAATTGTTTACACAAGTTTTGCCTTGACTACATGAAAAAAGTTGCCTTTTGCCTGTGAGGGGTTGACCTGGACTATTTGGCAGGCGTGTGCATTTGTCTAAATGCAAAACCTTTATCAGCAAAGCAAAGAGCCAGTACCATGTACATGGAAAGAGTGAGCAATGCAAAAGCGATCTCTCAGTGTAGGCCCCAGGACATTCAGTAGAAATATCTGCGTGATTCAAGTGACAATATTTTGCTGTCTAAAAAGGAATGATGGGAACTGATTCAGTAGTAGGCTACCTTCCCTCAAATAGAAGTTTGTCAGTGATAATTAATTCATGGAACCTATTCTCACTTCAATTTACAAATAAAAGTGTCTGATTCTATTAACACTGGGTACCAATTTTCGTACGTAAAAACTCTAATGCGTGTGTTGATAGGCTATGCGCACAAAAGCTAATAAGTAAATTCCGATATTTCATCCTTTACAATTTTAAGCAACAACGGGTAGTTTCGCTATAGGTCACTGATGAATAATTAATTCCTAAAAAGAAAAGTTATAATGTGAGTGCTGATGAGATTTTATGTATGATTAAAAAAATGTGTTAACCAAGCCTGTAAGAATATGCTGTATATTCTTCATGGAAACACTTTTATCGAGCATTGAGGCACTATAAGACACATTAATATGCAGACTGTCCAGTTACAAGCTGCACTATGTATAGGCTATGCCTTAGAGCATCACAGAAAGCACCGACCCATAGCATCCATCACATTCTTGATAGTTGTTTATTGGACTAATTGTGCATTGACCCATGTGGGAACCTGCGTGGAGCAGATAAGATAGTGTGTTTCCGCAGTTAGATAGGCATGGTTTAAATTATACAGGGAACGATTTTGCTGGTTTACACGTGTTCCGTTTTAAGAAGAAAGAGGCACATATTGAATTTGTGTCCAGTTTGTTCAGAGAGAGCATTCGCTAGTACTCCCAGTGCTCTGGAGAGAGGAGTGCGCTCCAACTCAGCTCACAGGACAGCGACAGTCAACCCATAAGCTACCATATGAACACATTAGAAAATTCGAATTAAAGGAAAACCAGTGTGCACAAGCTCAGAACAGGTGTCATGTGTGATTTCCTGCAGAGTTTTAAACAATCTGCGCATCAGAAATACAACTAAGTTCAGCGACGATGCAGCTTACAGTCTCATTTCAGTGTAATTCATCCCGAGGGCACTAAAAGTGCAACACTTGACACTGATGGTCTTCCTAACACTTGTTAGCCTATATGGCCACCATGTGTAACCAATGTATTTGTGCGCGCATACATCATCACACCAAAGGCTGCACATCTGACCGACTATAAGCTCGTAAAGTAGAGATAATTGTTACCTTGTTGGAGTGGTAATATTCCAAACCGGAGTCAGTTGGTAACGTACATGAACCCACGCTTGCAGGGGGAGCTGGATAAAATCTGACGTCCATCTCAGAGTCCGCAAGACTGACGGCATGAAAGCGTAGCTCCAAAAAACCGGTGCGACTTCTCCCTCTCTCTCTCTGTTTCTCTCTCCTGCACACACACACACACACATACACACACAGTCTCTCTCTCACACACTCTTTTCTCTTGTGTGTAAAACCGAACAAAAAGTAGTAGCAGAAGAAGAGGCCCGAGTCTCTCCAGTCGTTCCCTCTTCACATCCGTCCTACACCTACTTCAGCACTATCTGGGTATTCGGCGCGGTGATGCTCTGATATATCATCCCTATAAAGTTCACTTGGAGAGAGGGAGAAAGAGAGGGGAGCTGCCCGCCTCGGTAATCACAGGAAATAAAAAAGTAAAACGGTCACTGAAGTTGTTTGTCAGCGGGCCGAGCCGGCCGTGTTGCAGGTAAAGATGCAGAACTGATCTGGTCGACGGTTTCTCCCAAAACGCGCCCGTGCTCCGTTCCTGGTTTCCAGACGCGCAGTAGTTTTGTCATGTGGGAGCGCTCGGATACATCCATGCGTTCTCTCCACTGAGCGACTGCTAGGCTGCGACCTCTACCGGCCAGAAGAGGAACGGGTGAGAAGAGGGTCAGTGGAGTTGGGAGGATTGACAGGGGGTGTAGTGGAGAATGGGTCCTCCCAAACTGAGGTCAAGTTACCTCACAATTGGCGGGATATAGATAGCCTTTTTGGGGCAGTGAGAACATTACAAACCTAACTCTACCTTGAGTTAATCTCAGGTTAATTAAACTAATTGTCAGAGTCTAAACAGTCTGATTTAAAGACCTGTAAACAAATAGCTGGTGTCAAACTTGTTTTCTGTGAACATAACTCTGACAGTGTCATCAAGATCACAACCAGCTCCTAACCTCTTATTGGCTCTGGTCCTCCCTTGACACTAAACTGGTATAGAAATTGGATGAATGGATGTGTCCATTCCCTGTAATTGCAGTATTCCACAGTGGTGGAATGGTAAATGGCCTGTACTTAGCACTTTTCTAGTCTTCCAACCACCCAAAGCGCTTTACGCTGCATGTCACATTCACCCTATTCAAATCCACCCTGATGGCAGAAAGACACTTCTTGATTAGTGGACAATCTGCTTTAGCCCCTGAGCTGCAGTAAAAGTATGTACCACACTTTTAAAAATACTCCATTACAAGTAAAGTCCTGCATTAACAAGTAAATGTAAGTCTCAAAAGCATAAGTTCCTAATGCAGAAATATGGACCCTGTGTGTGATAGCTTATTATATTAATGGAATATTATCACTGCATTTTACTATTATAATTGGTCAAGGTGAAGCTAAATTTGACTTTTTTTATATGCTGCTGGGTAGTTTAATCTATAACATAGCATCACATTTTACGATCTGTTTTGCAATTAAAATCTTTCTTTGCAAAGAAACTAGTAACTATAGTTGTCACATAAATGTAGTGGACCAAAAAGTAAAATCAATCTCTTTGAACTGTTGTGGAGTTGAAGTATGAAGTTGCCTAAAATGAAAATACTCATCACAGTACCTCAAAGTACCAGTACATTGCATCACTGGTCTACCACCAAAGGGCACTTAATGTTACACTTAATGTTACATTAACATACTAAAATATAAATCATACAACTCAAAAATAACTCAATAGTATCCAAAGGTAACAAACACAGCCTGTCAAGTTGAATTTTTAGGGAAATGTGTACAAATGTATGAATTTTTTCTAAACATTATTGATCGTCAGTGTGGGAAAAATCTGAAAAATAAGACATAATGTTATGTTGTTAAACAATGTGGAAAAAACTATTTTGTAACTCTTAACCTATTCAAGGGGGGAAAATTAGAAAAAATCGGGGTTCAAGCTGCTAAAAGCCCCATTTGCTTTGTATGATTGGGGTTTTACGATTAAGAAAATCTAACCCCAAATGCCAAAACACCAGGCAAGGTTCATATTTTCATTTTGTTTTTTATAATGTCAGTGACTAGACTGTCATGGATGCCCATTAACACAGCTACGAGCTGAATATTATGAGGGACACAGCTGTAGGTCAGTGAAGAATTATATAGTGGACTCCAGACAAGAAAAGGCCAGATAGATTCTGGATTTAGCTGTCCCTTTAAGATGCCACGTTTAAATGACATATATCGCTTTGATACCACTTGTTATGATGTGCAATACCAGCATAATTTAGGTTATAAAGTTAATGCTAAGCTATCATTTTTGGTAAACTCTGTTTTACCTACTCCACTCCAGTACATCACTGCCTACAGCTATTTTGTAAATGTACTTTTTTCCCACTTTATTTCATTTTGACGCCTCTCTTCTAGCCAGTAGGCAGTTGAATACACACTGAGAAGAGATAGACTCCTCACGGTAGCTGTGATAATATACATTGCCACTGTGCTCCAGTTTTGACCCTTACATACACACATACACACACAATCACATTTACACACACCTGGAAAATCCAAAACATACTCACACAGCAGTCGACACAACAGGATGTAAACACAGAACAATGTCCAACCAGAGCTTCAAATAGGTGCAGAGAGGGAAAATAACATCACTCACAGCCAAATGTGTATCACACTGTTTTGGAGAATAAGGTGGAGTGGTGTTATGTGCTCACTCATATGTGTAGGAAAGTGTCATTAATGTGTTTTTGCAAGACAGAGCAACATGTAAGTCATGAGTCCTGACCAACGTGTGTTATTTCTTGTCTTTCTGTGGTTTTGGTGCATGTGTGGGAGTTTTTGTTCGAGTGTGAGTGCGCGTGTTTGTGTTAACCAAGCTGCTATTGTCATCCCAGTGGGCAACTTGCTGGCCCCCTCAGGACTGTGCCTATGTCCGTGTAGCTATTACGCTGCATGGTGGCTCCAGCCCTGGGGTGTGAGCCTGCTTTAATACCAGGCACAGATGGGTCGCACCGTGGGCTTGCTGTGGCGGTCTGCCATCAGCTACCAGCTCAGGCTGTCCTGACTGGTAGCTCATAAGGTTAACTGTCACAAAGATACAGATTTCTCCTCATTCTGTACCTCTGCAACACTCTCTGTCTGATTCTTCCCTGCCTGTCTCTCACTTTCTCTCTTACTGTCACTTGTTCACTCAGTCTCTCAGTCAGAACATACAGTACACAGGGGTATCTGGCACGAGCTGACCCATGGCTTCATGGGAAAGGAATGTGTGTAGCTTTTTTGAGCACTGTGTAATGGCCAGGCAGAAAAGGAATTATGCCGCCATTGAGAAGGAAAGATGGTTGATTTAAAAAAAAGAGGGGGTGGAAGAAATTTAGTTAATGGAAAAAAAGAGAAAGAGGTGGAAGAGTGAGAAAGATGTTGGTAATGATTGAGATGTGGAATCGGTTGTGGGGTTGGGGGGTTAACAAAGTAGGGACTCAGACTGGTGTAACATGTAAATAAAGTGGGGGATACACGTGGAAAAGTCAGAGAAAAGATGCGTAGGATGCAAATCACATCATCTTGCATGCCATCTTGAAATACATTCATCCACTCAGAGCAATTAGCAGAACAAACACTTTTTATTGCCTTAGTAAGAGCAGCTAGCACAAGGAAATGAGAGGAAATATAAAACAATATTTTCCATTAAGGGTTACGACCCCGCCAGTACTCAGATGATGTCAGCAGCACTGGTTTTACAACTTCTTCTGAGTGTAATTGAACTTACTTTTCGGAAATTGGTAACTAATTTTCCATTTGTAGACAGATAATTTTTATAAGTGGTGACTTGAAGTCCTCAGAAATGTTTGTTACTTATTAAGGAACTCAGTGATGTTCAGTATTGCTTTGTGCTTTTAGAGGAACAAATGGCTTTGGAGAGAAAAATGTCAGTTTTGGTTAAATTGGTTTGCAATTTCACTTTAAAACAAAACATTTACGAAGAGTGGTACGAGACAAAGACAGAAACATTTTGTTCCTTTTCTACTCTGCCCCTTAGATTTCTCATCTTGCATTTAAGTGGGCTGTTCATTCTTCTTCCACATGGAAATGTGCACTGATTACCACCAATGAGCGATAAACAACACCAAAGAAGTAATTATCCCCCTTTATCTCAGGACACAGTGTGACTGGGGGTTTTGCTCATTTTCTGCCTTTGCTTGTTTGTTTTACATCACTGTAGATCATTTACAAGTGCTTTTATCACACTATGAGCTATTTGCTGCTTTCCCCTTGTCTCAGTTTTTAAGGCAAATGTTTAAATTGTACATATTACAAGGTTCCCATAGAAAAGAAGAGAGTAGCACGTCTTTGCTGCAATTGTTATGTGGGTGTAGAATTGATGTGACTGATATAAAAGATTTTATGTAGGCTTAAACAGTGATTTTATAACAACTTCCTTCTACATGCAACATGAAAACAATCATAACATGATATATATATATATATATATATATATATATAGAGAGAGAGAGAGAGAGAGAGAGAGAGAGATAGATAACGATATAAGGTTCTATCTGCAGTCTGACAAGTTTTAAGATAGTGAGGAGGAGTTCTCTTTTATTGGTTAAAATAACAATCCTATTACATTTTTAAACAGTGTTCATTAGAACAGGTAAGCTGCAGCTAGACCCTTCCGATAATCATAAACAACAGTCAATTCTGTCAATTCAATTTGCTTTATTGGCATGACTGTTGAACAATATTGCCAAAGCATCATACATATAACATAACAATCATCCCAGTCTACAGCCATGCTAGCTGCTCTTCGAGACTGTACGGAGGCACAGTGATGGTTTGAGCTGAATGCTAACATCAGCATATAATTTTTGCAATGAAGCTGTCAACTTGATGTATTTGACAGGTACAACGTTTACCACATAACCATCTTAGTTACAGTAGTTACAATAACGCAAAAGCTGAGGCTGATGGTGATGTCAGTTTTGCACATATCTAGTCATAAACCAAAGGATAGGACAAATAAAAATGTTGACCTGAAGACCAGCTACATGAAAATTAGATGATCAAATGAATTCAAATAAATTTTGGGGGGACACTGAATGTGTGTGTTTCTTGACAATCTATCCAAGAGTTGTTGAGACATTTCACTCGAAACCATATGCCAACCTCATCGTGGTGCTAGAGAAAAAGTCTCCAAAGTGATTAGGATTTATTCTCTGGCCACACTGAATGTCCAACATTTTATAATCATCCATCCAGCACTTGCTGAAATAGTTCGCTAAAAGCCAAAAATGTAAGTTGTTAATGTGTAAAAATAAAAATCAACCTCCACAAAATGTTAACTTGTCAAAGAATATTGTCACGTGAATAAGGTCACAAATTTGTCTCCAATAAAGTTGATAGTGGTAAATGAAAAAAAATATAAATGAAGTAGAAGAAGAAGAAAAAGAAAAAGAAGAAGAAGAAGAATGTAGAATGTAAAAATACTCAAAATGAATTAAGGAACTACATAAAGGAAGGTGTCCTTCAACAAATAACCTCCACCCACTGAGTATTTCAGAGGTCCTACTGTACACCAATTCAGCATTTCTTAAGTGGCCTCCTCCTCCTCCACACGAGAGAATACACATTAGTCTACTCTCTCATCTGTAACAAATAAGCAGAGTTATGCAAGTGTTATTTAACGTCACTATAATAAGACCCTCAGCTTCCCACTAGTTATGAGAAGTGAAGCTGTCAAGGTGCAGTTTCATCAGAAACAGCAGGACTTTCATTGTTGGTCATTTTGTGTAAAATATTAATGCTTATTCTTTTGCAAAATAGGTCAAAGCTTTCAGGTTCAAAAATTACTGCCAGACGTTTGAGGGTTCAAGTGCTTTCTTTACTAACATCAGAGCAGCACATGGTTATTTTTCACATGGATGTTGCACCAAGTTCTATTCCTTTTAACTCACATTTGAAGTCTAAATGCTGCTACATTTCTCTCTGATTTAATTTAGCACTAGAGCAAATGTTGTAACAGCATTGCCTTGGTCCACTGGTAGCAATTCCATATAAGGTTGTCCTGAGAAAAAGCAAACAGCAAAGTAATAGTAAACAGGAAATAGTTCAATAGGTCCATTAAGCAGAGAGATGACTCATTAATGGCTGTAATTTACACAGAAAACACGCTGTTTTTGTATTACAAAGAAGCAGCAACTTTGTGGAAAAAAATAAAACCCATGGAAACTGATTATGCTGAAGAGACTCACCTTTGCCTGGATTTGTGCCATTTGTGTTCTGTGAATTACTCTGTGATAGAGTGGCTAGTAAAAATGCTTTGTAAATGCCTTTATAAATTACTTTGCCTTTGCCTTTCTTTCTTGTACAATGAATTTCACTTTATGTCTATTTCAGCTCAATCAGACTGGTACGCGGGTGTGTTCATTTTTTTTACTTTCAAATTTCCGCTCATTTGCAGCTACCTAAATATGTTAAATGAAAAACCATTCAGCTCAGTGTGTTTAGCTGTTTCTCCTCAACCATGCACATCCAATAATTTCTCTTATGCTGTTCAGAACTATTATGATCATAAACAGAAGACAAGAAAAATAATTTAAATAGGACTCAGGGAAAGTAACAATGGAAATGTTGACATTACGGGCATATAATGGCTCCAGATGCAACATCTAGGTTTTCTAGACACAGCAAGTAGCTTCTTGCCTAAAACTGACACACTGACCAAAAGCCTTACAAAACGCTCCTTTCTTGCCTAGGGATATTTGCCACCGACCCCCAGTACATTTTATTTGCTCCCCTATGAGATCATATTTCTGTCTGTTCTATCAGAGAGTGCAACTGCCTGTGTCGAGTAAAGACGTACTGTACATGAAAACCTGTAAGTGACTTAATGACCCTGCAGACATTTCGAGTGACAAAATGCAAAACTTCCTGGCATGGCATCAAATGAATTAAAATGTGCAAATAAACCAGAATGTATGACAGTTCCAGAATAACAACAATTACATAACAAAGAATGCTTTGCAGAATTTGCACTTCTCTTTACCAAAGCAACAGTTGAGTTTTGTATTAAAGCTTGTGTGAATAAATTCTGTGCGAGGCCGTGGCAGGCGCACCACAAAGGGCTGTTCAATGGTGAACCTTTGCTAACCTTTTCTAGCCACTGACCTTCAATAATGAGACTATGTTGTCTCTTGTTCCTTTGGACAATCAGCCATTGAAACAACTGCCATTCATGGAGTCCGCTCCACCCTCTGCGTGACCCTTTTCCATACTAGTAATTAGCTGCTGTTGCATTTCAACCAGATGCAAACCAACCACATACAGTATTTAGTATTCATGTACAGATGTATGACATTTTATTAAATCATTTTTTTTTTTTGTTACAACATTTCCATGTCAAGGATATGGGCAACTGTAGGGTTCTGACTTGTCTGTGCATTCAAATCAATCAAATTATTTTTATTTTGACAAAATTATTTTATTTAAATTATTTTATTTATTACAAAATTATGAGGTGGTGGGGGAAACCAATGTGCTTTTTTCTGGTTGATGCCAAACAATTAGAAACTCTGTATTTTTAGCCTTCAGATTTTTTTTCTAGAAAATGTTACTTTAACTCGTGTTATCACAGCCCCACCATCCCCTCATCCTTCCATTCCACTCCTGAATAAAACCCTCCTCTTCATCATTCTCTCATTCCTCGACCTTCTACTTATGTTGCACATGAGAAATGAGAGGGGGGATGGGAGGGAAGATGAATGAAACAGGGAGTGGGTAATGAAAGGGAGGGGGAAAAAGAGAAGAGAGCAAGATTGGGAAAAATGCCCTTTGACTGGATTTAAAAGTCTGTGGCATTTCATTTTCAGAGAGAGGGGAGCTTCATCTCCTTCAGATCCTTTAAGGGCCAACCTAATTGATTAATGTTTCCATCTCATTGGGAAGAGGAGGGGGGCATTTGAAGCTTAACTGGAGCCTTTCACATTCCCAAGTCTTAAAACAGAACCACCACAGAGAGAGATGATGACAGAATGAAAGACAGCATGATGAAACAAAAGTCTAAAATTCCAGTAGATGAGTGAAATATGTTGAAGGTCGAAATTGTTTCAACAATATACTGAACATGGAGGAACAGACACATAGCTTACCCACTATTATAAGATCTCCCTGTAATGAAATAATGTGCATGGTTTTGGCAGTGAGGTATTCTGTTTTCAAAGAAGCTGTTTAGGTTTCTGCACCTGTCACAGGAAGCCGGCAGCAGGCACTTTATGTGATTGGGAAATCTAATGTAAGAAAATCCATTGCCTTTCCATTGAAAGTGAAGGCTGAGAGAGAAAAAACATGCCTGTGACATTAAATCTGTGGTCAAAAGGGAAAATATATATTTATATCTTACTAATTAAGTGCTTTGAATGGATGATGCTTCCCACTGATAACAAAGTATTTTATTTTTCAATCCATGACACATGATACATATGGTCTTACGCTAATTTCAAGCTTTGCATGCCCTAGACATCAGGTCACAAGAACACAAAGCTGATCATGGTTGAATAGAAGTAATGGAAATTAATGAGAGGAGAAACTCACAACATTATAGCTCTGCATGCTCAGGTGTAAGCTAATCATCCTGGCGTGATTTGAAATCTCAACAGTCACTTACTGAAACCGTACCATGATTACTTACCCTTTGCATGTTTTTGTCAGCAACATAGAAGTATTTACATATCGAAGACTCTGCGGGCATTTCCAATCACACAACAAAACCAGTGGAGAGAAGCCAAAACAGTAGTGACCTTTACCCAACATGGTATACTAAATATGAAAGGTCAGCTTGGATGGTGGGGGAGGGTGGCTCTGAAGTCTAGCACATAGCAGACACAGACAAAATACTGTAATATCTATCAGGCAGATAGCCCTGCTGCCTTCAGAGGTCATTTGAATGTGAAGGGTGTTGAGGCAAGAGGGAAGAAAAGATACATGGTTCAATCTCCAACTGGTACCCTTCTGCTGCTCTTGAATTTGAGACGCACAGTCTGCAGTATAATGCCCATTTTTATAAACCTTATTAATCTTACAGCGCTTAAAGCTTAACATCTGTTCCACTTCCTGAGACAAAAATAGAGCCATTTAATGTAATTTCTGGTTATTTGTTAACCAAAACAATATGAAACTCCCAAACAACCATTCAAACGATTTATATTCCCCATAATTAAGGCTCTGTTTAATAATTCAAATGTCTTCTGAAACTGAAGACAACTATTTAGCTGCCAATCACTCTGAAAGCTGAAGGCAGTCACTTACAAAAAAAAGCGATTACCTCCTTTGCATTTAGTTGTTGTTCTCTCAGAACTGTACAGTGCTTTTGTCAAGTAATTCTCTATTTGACCTTAATGTTAATACTATATCTTTAAGTGAAAATCAGCCACTTTGTCCATAATTTCATATTACACATTTTCTAATATAACATACTGAGGGGAGATATGTATATCTGCCTTTGGGAAAAAAAAAGATTACCTGCCAGCTTGGACTGAGTTAAACATTTCTATTTTTGATTAGAGAGCTTTTAAATTTGGTTTGATCTAAAAAATGATGTGAGCTTGGTATTATCTGTTGAAACACTGTTTTCAAACCCATATCCCATAACACAAATTTAATCTACATGCATTAAGTTAAATATTTACATGTTTTAAAACCTGCACCACATTTTGAAATGGTATGCTAAATGGATTGCATCAGTCATTTAATTTTAATATCCTATTGACAAGCCTTTAATGTCACCAATTAGTAACCATGGTATAACTGTATATCAAATGCATTTCATCATTGACTTAACATTTATATCATATCGCGTGGGCACTGATAACAAAGTACCACCACATGGCACTAAACACCCATAGCTAGTCTCAATTCAGGATGGGGATCTACCTTTGTGGGCTGCATTTAGATGAACTAAAGGTCGATTTCAACCTGCACCTCCTCTCCAAATAAGATATTTGGCATTGCAGTGACATTACAGATATTTAAACTAATGACCTAAGTTTATAGTATAGGTTATATGTGTTTATATATATACAGTTCATGTCATGTGTCTGAAACAAATACCTTGTTAATATACCATAGCAATATGACAAGGATCATCAACAAGCTATTCAACAACTGAAAGGTCCACAGCAGATTATATGGGATAGTGAGGGTTGCAAAGAACATACTACAGTAATTTTGTCTTACAAATGTGAGCAAAAGAAAGCTGCATTTATTGTTTACATTTGGAGCCTTTCAAACAGGATAAGCCGTCTTGCCTGTTATAACATAGATGATCAAGAAATGCCAACTGTGGCGGATCCAGCTCCTGAGTTGGTGATTGTTTCATAGTTTCCACCACAACAAATAGCAGCCTACAGGAAGCAAAGAACATAACTTCCTGCCTTACAGCATCTCTTGCCCACACTTCTGATTTTGTTGACTATAGTGATTTAGAATAGTCAGTTGGTAGACAGTTGTAAGAGGAAGTACAGTAGTGACCATAGATGGACTGATTGTAATGTGTTTATTTTAATGGTCAGCTAATAAAAACTCATTATTCACCCTCATTATTGAAAGCAATCATTACCAGTCACTGCACAGTACAACATTTATTTGTTTTACCAATATTACTGAAATATTAAAGCACTGAAGTTTAATTTGAAATTTAGAATGCACTGATGTTCAAAAGGGCTTGGTAACTTGCTTTCATTCTCAGACTGGCCATCTGGAGTGCCTGGTTTTCCCGGTGGTTAGCCGACCTGTGGGGCAGGCAGCCCGCCAAACAAGGCTGATACAAAAACATTTTAAAACATCCCCGACTATATCCTGGTCTGACAGCTACAGGGGCAGGGGTGTGAGGCTGAAATATGAGAAGAAAAAATGAGACATACAGTGTAAAGAAAGATCCAATTAAATGCCACAAAATGATTTATATGGTGGCCTAGCACACTACCATTAGTGCAACAAGTGTTAGTTCTGCTAACGTTAACTTCCTATATGGCACATTAATGTTCACACCTATTACAGCCACACTGAATTCACCACACATGAACCACCCTACAAACTGGTGAATACAACCAAACAACATTGTAATTATGGTGATACAATAATTACGCTTTTATACTTTGTCTCAGAAGCAAAAACAGATGAATTTTTGTGAATTTAAAGTGTATAAACCTAAATATACATTACAGTGTTAATTAAATTCATAGATTCTATACAAAAAATAGGTACTATCACCAATAAGACTGATATTTTACTGTAAGTCCATATTGTGAGGGTCAGGGTGGTGGGGTGTCTGTACAGTTTGTGACAGTATGTGACAAAGTTTGTGATTGTCAAAATATCATCTGTTACTATCACAGGACAAGGGTGTGTTTTTAAATTACAAGAACTTATTTGAGCGGCACGGTGGTGCAGTGGTTAGCATTGTCGCCTCACAGCAAGAAGGTCATGGGTTCAAACCCCGGTTGCCCCAGCCTTTCTGTGTGTTCTCCCATGCTCCGGCTTCCTCCAACCATCCAAAGACATGCAGGCTAGGTTGATTGGTGTTTCCCAAATTGTCAAATCTGTCTCTGTGTGGCCCTGTGATGGACTGGCGACCTGTCCAGGGTGTACCCCGCCTTTCACCCAATGTCAGCTGGGATAAGCTCCAGCCCCCCGCAACCCTGTACGCAGGATAAGCGGTTGACGATAGGTGGATGGAAGAACGTATTTGATTCTATTTCACATAAGAATATGATTTAATCAAGTTTTAAAGTTGCATTAATACCTTTTTTGGCCGCTTGGGGGCAGAGGATCTTCACAATGAGATGAGAAACCTTCACTGCTGACATATTGCCTCTTCAAAGAGTTGCCATAGCTAATGTGTGTAACTAACTTTTTCTCAAACTGGATTTGAGGATTTTGACTCCGAAACAAACTTACAACAAAATAGTTTCTTCCTAACATGAACTTTTGTTATGCTTTTGTTATTTTACCAGTGGTCTGACTAAAATTCAACCTTCCTCTATGCCAGAAGAATGGGAAGAACAGCAAAACCTCCAGTTATTCCAACCTGAAGGTGTTCACTCATTATTTCAGCCAAGCCTTGTCTTCACATCATTTAATTAGCCTACATTAGCTACTTTTGCATTGCTATGTAGTATGATGGAGTAGCTTGTTTGCAAGTGAAACCATCCAGCCATCGTCAACCGCTTATCCTGTGTACAGGTTCGCAGGGGGGCTGGAGCCTATCCCAGCTGTCATTGGCGAAAGGCGGGGTGGCGACCTGTCCAGGGT
>JAPMOB010223720.1:0-25013 GCA_029875015.1 Lepomis gibbosus
GGGGGGTATAGCAGGGAGGTACATAAGCAGTGGGGTTAATGGGACCTTTGGGATAGTCAGGCTCATGAGTGGCAGAGTTAAGAATGTACTTAGCATGTCAGCTACTGACTGCAGTGCTGGATGTAGCCCCCTGTTCTGAAATGAGACATTTCAGTGTGGTATCCATCTATGCATGTGGTTTTCAAAAGGCTTTTAAATGTAGCAATAATGAGGTTTGGCTGAGCCCTGAGCTCTTTCCAACTGCTTTTCTATACAGCACTTAACACAATTTAGCTTTTGGATGACACCAGCTCCTAGCAATGTGTGTATAGCCACATGATTCAGTGGGCAGCAGTCCTCACCTCACACCTCCAACAACACCATCGCATCACCAGGTGTTCCAACAAATACCAGTGTTAAGTAGATCCAGAGCCTCTCTCTCACACTGATCTGGTTCAGTAAGTCTACATATCTACAGCATTTGCTGCATTGTACTTTATCACTTTGTACCTGCTAATCCTGAAACCCCAAGAGCTCAGCTATCCCATGCATCACCACGCATGACACTAAATCATCCATTTGGGAGGAGGCCGGCTTCCCACCACCTGTCCTATTCTGATGCTTTACTGCTGAGCTACTGGCTTTACTTCAGACCAACATAGTAAAATATAACCTGCGGATCTGAAGAAAAGGAGGAGAGGAGTGCAGACAATGAGGATGAGGATGAGATACAGTAGATGAAAGAAGTGAAACAAGAGCCAGCACAGAACCACAAAAAGCCAATGTAGATTTGGTAAACAAGAAGTCATAAAGCAAAATGAAGATACAGACATGGGACTGTTTGTTTTTGCCTTAACTTGGCAACATGGTTTGTTTCTCTAAATAAAGGCACTTAACAGAACACGAGGACACCAAAACAAACAGTTACACAAACTGTGGTCTACCTAAATTCTCGAACTAGGACACAGAAGAGACCATGTGACAAACACTCTCCATTTGGACAAGTCATTTTACTTCTGCGCACATAGCCACACAGACACTGTGTTGTTTTGAAGCTAAGCTCAGAAGGTTTTTAGACTGGATTATCCTCAGGGGGCATGGGCTCAGTGATCGTTAAAACCTCTCCGCATTGATCTGTCAGTGGAGCACCCACCACAGTCTCTGCCCTTGAGAGCATCTCAGAAAAAAACATTTCCTTCAAGGTCTTCTGACCACTTAGAGAATAAAAGTTTTTTTTGTTTGTTTGTTTTTTTGCTGCAGTCAGTTTGCCACAAAGCAAGAGCATTGCAGGGAGTATGATTTCAGTCCGTGTATACTGATGGTGGATTAGATGAAGGAAAATATGAGCAACATATAACCACATTTCCAAACAAACGGGAGAGCCTGTTAAAGCTCAAGGTGCCACACTGCTGCCCATAGCCAAGCTATGGTCATTTTCTCCTTACTGGAAAGCCAGAAATGGCGAATGGGTGTTTCAAAGTTACATAAGTTAAATTTTGCTGGGATCTGTTGGCTTAGAACACTTAAATCATCCACCCACGATGTAGACAGATATTCAGACCTATTGTTTTGACACACGATATTCAATATTTAGCCCAACTAACTCTTATTGAAATTGTACTCCTGTTGCAAAGAGTGGAGGGCTGCAGTGGAAACTCCACACCACCAATTGTTTTTTTATGTGGAAAATTACATTCAAGGAGAGCAAAAGAACCTCTGAAGGCCTGAAAAACAGATGAACACAGCGATGTGTTTGTGACGAATGCTGAAACCAATTTACAGCAACCTAAAGCCAGGATAGAAACGATAAGAGAAACATGCTTCATTATGACATGCATAAAAGAAAATTTCATGTTCTGCTTTATAGTAAATGACTGTGTTTCTCAAAATAAGGATCATCTGCAACCATGTGCCAGTTTAATAATGATTACATCTTACATCTTTAAAAGGAAAGAAAATTAAAAGGAGCATAAAGGAAGACTAGTTAGGGAATAGAGTTGGTATTTCTTAGTGTTTGATTACAATTAAAGCCATGACAGTGCATGTCTGTGGACAAATTGTCTACAGAGGTCATTTTTTTGTTAGTGTTTCTATCCATCCCCCCCGAAAACTAGTCTTAATGTCATCTCTCTCTGCAGTTGATGGGATCCTTTGTTCTGGCAGTGGGACTGTGGCTGCGTTTTGACCCAGAAACTGTGTCCCTGCTCAATGGTGATAAAGCTCCAGACACTTTCTTCATTGGTGAGTACCATAGCTCCATACCTCAGCTGATCTCCACAGCCGATAGATAACAATATGCTGCAAAACATTCTACACAAGGCCATTGTTTCAATACGTGTTGAACAATTCACCTCAGTTTTCATAGAAAAATGTTTGTTAAATGAAATTATTTTATGCTGGCATTGTCCTTATTATTTGTAGTAATGTATCATTACATCATAAGTCAAGGATGAATTTAGCTAATTGTGATATGTACCTCGTGCATATCAAAATTTTATTTTCTTCTCATTGTCATTGTCAGTCAAGAGAGGGGCTTTAAAATAGTGTATTGACGTGTTTCATTGCATCTCTCTTTGCCTTGTGAATAAGAAATGTCTGTCTCTGTGTCAGAGGCAATATTCCTACCACAGTCTTCTCTCTATGCATAGACACAAACAAATACACTTTCCACAAGCACATACAAAAGCCCACACACAGTCTTTTTGTGTGTGAGTGTCATAGCTCGGTGGGTGTGAAAATACCAAGATGGCGACACGTTCAACTGTCCGGATTGAAGAATACTCTCATGCTTTTGTTTATTAGGCGTGTGCGTGCTTCTTTCACACAGGATATGAGTGTGAATAACAGGAAATTACTGCTGTACATGCAGTGTAAATGCATGATGGAAACCACAGGGATCTTAACCACCTTTCAGTCAGTCACCCTGCCCAGATGGAAAGAGCGTGTGGGGACAGTTACAAAGGCGGATGGAAGAGGACCATCATACAAGCAGATGGGGATCCATGGCAAAGATATAATGGAAAAACAAGATGGAAAGGCAAATGGCATGAGGAGGAGAGAGTGGTGTCCCCAGTCCCATCATGACTACCCTTCTCCCACTCTCTGCCATCAGTGTGATATAATGTCTGTTATTTTAACAGCCTCCAGACTAAAACATTCTGTACCTGATGGGTACTTTATTTGCTTCTCTGAGGCCACTTTAGGACTGATGAGGTTGTGCAATGGTAGACAAGTGTTGCAGATTTTTTTCCAATATAATACTGGTAATATATTGGAAAAAAATACTGGTAATAAGGTACTGGTACTGGTAATAAGGTATTTCATCACTTTGTCCTGTGTACAGTATGTGTGTGTACAAAGACTCAGATGACCATGTGGTTTGACTGGGGATGTGTGGCCTCTGTCAGGTTGTCCGATCGTGAAGTGCTACACATGGCTTTGACAGTGAGAGCGCTGTCCCCACGGGCACAGCTGAGAGTGCTCAGCAGTTGCTATGCCTCGTTGCCATGGTGTCAATCCCGCACAAAACTTGTTTGCTAGCTTTTTTTTGTTGTACTTTGAGCTTGACGTATAAAAAAATGAGAAGGTGACTGTTTGATTTTTTAAAATTATTATTGTGATGTGCATAAATAATATGCCCAGACTAAACAGGTTTGCAAGACTCTGTTATTTTAAAAAAGAGACCGGAAACCAGAGTAGCAACATACATTACCAATATTACTTAACAAATAAGCAATCCTGAGGTAAGTAGAACAACTTCAGACTAAGAGCTAAGTGTGTCTCTTTCAGTTTGGGAATGTAGCATTTTCATCATGCCAACCGATCATTTGACACCTTAAGCTGGCAACTAAATTCTCCTTCCTAAATACAATAGAAATGACACACCCATCTTAATTACTGTATGACAGGTCTTTTTGTTGACCCGCTGGGATCCTATGACCTGGCTTCCCACCTGAGCCCACATCACCTGGGGGCTGATGCGTCCTCTCTCAACCCTGTCCTGTCGCCTAGCAACAGACCCTACCTGCACGACCCACTGCACACTCCACGCTGGTGGAACCAATCTGTTGTTGAAATCCTCCCTGCAGAATGTTGAACCTTTTCTAATGAGCGGACCCACTTAGAGCTCGTCCTAAATCAGGATCCTGCCAACAAGGTTATTTACAAGGCATCTCATGTGAGGACGCCATTAAAAGGCACAATAAAAATGGGTCCACTCCTAAAGAAGGGTCTGACAAAGTGCAGATCACTTTGCTGCCATTTGCTCAGCTGACCACAGAAATAGTAGTGTGAAATGTTAATGCCCTATATATAGCTCTTTGCTGTCCTCTGCTGGTGACTCTGCAAATTAAAATGGCCTGATGAGCTGGAAAAATCTGAGTATTTTACAGTTTTTCTCTCTAAACTCTACACACAAATCCCTTCATTTCTCATTGCCTACACTATGTGGTCATTGGGAAACCACTGACATTCTATATTGTTCACTCAATCAGCACAGGTTGAGCTCAATTAGCATAAAACTACCCAGGTGGAAACACAAACAGTGAAAATTGATAACACACCAATCAGAACCTTCTGTAGATAGATAAAAGGGCCGGGGGTCAGTTCATTCAGTTTTACAGTGGATCCAGAGAAATCTGAAGGAAGAGGTGGAGGAGGAGGAAAAAGGGGAGGAGGAAAAGGGGGAGGAGGCGGAAGAGCAGTATGGAGAAGAGGAAGAAGTGAAGGAAGAGGTACAATTGGAGGAGCAGTTGGGATAGAAGGAAAATGTGGGGGCGGAGCAGGAGCAGGGCGGAGGAGGAGGTGGAGAAAAAGAATCCCTGGTTTGTCCCAGACCAAAGACAGAATGCTGGGGCAGAACAATTTGTTGTTTGGTGTGTTGTACTGTCAGTACACTAAGGAATGAAACATGGGTGCAAATGTGCAAATGGATACATTTGTTATTTCTTTTGTGTTCATTATGTGAAAATGTTATTGAGGGGGAGTACCACAAGCAACATTACTAATAACCATTTTTTGTAGTATTGGTTTGAATTTATCTCACCATTGTGTGTTTTAGTGTGTGTTTTTGAGGGCTTGTGTGTCATGTCTGAGGACCAAGTTTGGTTTTTCAGCAAGATTGAATGGTTTGGAGTGGAGAGCTTCATTTTGAACTGAAAATAGGATTTTGGGGGAATTGGGTGAGAAGTTGTGTTTAGAGTTTTGAGAAAAAGAAGCATAATTTCAAAAAATGTGTTTAAGAAATCAAGAAAAAACTGTAATAGAGATCCACTGGATGCACCTTTTTAGGCTGATATATCTTAATCACCTTTAAAAGGTATGCTTATGATTGCCTCATGATTAAAGGTCTTTACCTTTTTGAATACCACTATATCACTTCTCGTAAGTGATAACTTTCTTTTTCCTTGTCCCTCCAGGTGTGTATATCCTGATAGGTGCTGGCAGTCTGGTGATGTTGGTTGGTTTCTTTGGTTGCTGTGGAGCTGTTCGGGAATCTCAATGCCTGCTGGGTTCAGTGAGTACACGTGCATCCAAACACAGGAGCAAAAATGGAATTGAAATGCTTTTGTCTTGGAATTTTAAATCAAATATAAAATACCTATATTATCAAATATAAATTCAATCATTGTCATTTGTGGATTTTTTTCAGTTTTTTGCCTGTCTGTTGATCATCTTTGGTGCTGAGATAGCCGCAGGGGTCTTTGGATTCTTAAACAAAGACAAGGTACATTTGCTATTTTACATAGTAGTGCAATGAGTGTGATAAATTGCAGTGGCACCAAATCATTCACTTGTCCTCGCTCACAGATTATCGAAGATGTTCAGAACTTCTACGCAACGACCTACAATGAAAACAATAACGGCACATTGATCATCTCCTACCAGAAAGTAGTAAGTAGAAAAGTCTTTAGGGTAACATTATGTTCTTAATGCAGAAAAAGTGCATACCGTATTTAAATGCCATTTTCTCATGGATATGCTCCCATCATATAATGTTTTTATTCACACTTCCAGCTGAACTGTTGTGGAACCAAAGCAAGCCCCTGCCCTGATCCCAAACCAGACACTACGGTAAGATCTGTCAGACAGAAATGTAATTCTGGTTGGTTCACTACAACTTGACACTGCTTCACTCCTCTTATCTCTGGAATGCAGGACTGTGAGACAGGCATCAAGAACTTCTTCAACAGTAAACTCTTCATCATTGGGTACGTGGGCATCGGCATTGCCGGAGTCATGGTGAGTGAGGATCGGAGAAGAGTCGAAAATACACACAAATACACACTTTTTTTGTGAGTGAGAATGGTTTTAGTAAAAGTTTTTTTTTCTTCTCAACAGATCATTGGGATGATCTTCAGTATGGTGCTCTGTTGTGCCATTCGCAACAGCAGGGAGGTCATTTAAGCTGGATCCTTGACCTCTACCTGTCACATCTCCTGTACCCTGCCCCAAAAGACTGTACAGCCTTCAGTCAAATGTCAACCTCTGTCCATCATCCATCTAGCGACCCAGGAAAGAGACCATGTTAGAAAAGTTCTTTCCCACTATGGTGCTCAACCCAGCTCTCCTGGCACGATCCTTCACTATTTTCTCTGAATTTGTCTTGATTTAATTGCAGCATACCCTACATTTCATAACATACTGATAAGACTTAGACCATTCACATATCCTGTGGGAACAGTAACATTTCTGATGTTGACCTGACAATATGTCAATTTTTTTTTCGTCATGGCCATTTGGCTACCACTAAAAATTTAACCCACATACTGTCACAGCAGTGTCAATGCTTTTTCACACAGCCTTGACACTGACCCCTGGCTGTGGGAAACTTTAGCCCGAAAGAGCAATCTGAGGTGAAAGCAGCTGAGTTTGCTTATCTGTGCACAAAAATGAACACATCCACACATCCACACACACACATAGACAAATACAGCGATGTTGTGTTACACGAGACCATAGCCTTAAAAAAAGGTTGTCTGGAATCTCGTAGGGAATCCTGATTGGTGGAATCAGAGTGGGCTGTCAAGAGAGGGAATGGTCAGTGAATGTCTCGAGAACGCATCTATCATGCAGCCCCAGTGCTCTTCCTCACACACATACAGAAAAACACAAGCTATGAACTGTACAATCAATACAAGCTGCTCTCTATAAGAACAATCTGCAGTTATTTTAAAGGAACAGTTTAACATTTTGTGGAATACACTTATTCACTTTTTCTGTACACTAAATATAAAGCTAAAAGGTAGCAACAGGTGAGTTTAGCTTAGCATAAAGACTGGAAACAGGGGGAAATAGCTATTCTGCATTTGTTCCCAGGTGACACCTGGTGCTTGGTAGATGGATTTTGTAACATTCTGGTCTTTTTCTGTAGATTTTGTTACCTTTGGACAGAGCAAGGCTAGCTGTTTCACATGTTTCCAGTCTTCATGCAACATGCCAACTGGCTGTTCTCTTACATAAGAGAAAACACTCTGAGTCTCTTGACTTCACGTCAAGACGATCATGAGGACATGTTTACAGGCTAAACATACAGTCAACTGAGAATAGGCACCGGGGCTAAGAGAGTCAGTCAGTTATCCAAGCCAGGCCTTTGATCTCTTCCCGCTTCCACCATTTAACCCCTCTGTGCCTTAAAAGCGCATCATCCACAACAAAAGAAAAACTGGGAAACAACCCCTGGATTCCCCTCACCTCATCAACCCCATCAGATAAGAGGGTTAGAAAGACCTAAATGGAAGTTGAATCACTTCCACTTATGAAGGTATATTCAGGCCACTGTTCATTCTGTAGGGTTTATTCCAAGTGTCAGTACTCTGGTATGTAAATATGTGTGAGTTGTCTTGTAGTTGTACCTTATATGTGGCTGATGTGTTACTATTTAACATGCGGTGTGTAGACGGAGGCTTGTAGTAGCTGTACAGTGTTGTAGTCATGACAGTGTTTGCACTGGTCAAGTAGTCAAAGCAAATCCAAACTAAAACAGCTTCTTAATGTGCCTTTCTTTCATACCGAGCTATTTTTGAACAACACGTAGCAAAAGAACGTAGCAAAAGTGTACATAATGTTTTGGTAGAGTTGGACTGCAATTAATTGTCACACATTCAACCAGTAGCACATATGGCTAGACCTGCCATTATTTTTTAGGTGGTTTTTGAAAGTGTTGCACGCGACTGTCGTCTCTGCCAAGAAAGTGAAATGATGAAACAACTGTTTGTCAGCCAACAATTTCAAAAGCCTCTTGGTACTAAAAAAAAATCTGTTCTGAGGACTTAAACCAATTATCTTTATGGTGTTTATGTTCAAATGATCAAGCTATGTGGAAGACTTTTCACATTTCACTTTAATGAGACAAGTGAGGAGACAACGAAGGCTTACTTACCACTTCATGTTGTTGGGACTGTCACTTCAGAGATCAACTGGGAATAGTTTCACGCAACTCCATCCACAAAGCTGTAGTGTTCCTCAGTTGTTTGAGCAAATCTGGAGATGTAATGTACTGTGCACATAAAAAAAAGACACTGTGTACATGGTCAAGGCTTTCATAGTTGATTGTGTGTTAATTTATTTTAATACCATTCCAGGCTTCTCAGGAAGATAGGTGTTTGAAGTTTAATAAAGCTGTTAAGTTTTACAGTTTCTTGTGTCATTTCAGCACAGAAGTGTACATGTTCTGTAGTCTATAGTTATTACATATTAGTAATTAATTAATTGTGACTAAATGTACTCTTCCTGGGGCCTTAACCTTGTATACACACCACTTGGTAATCGGAATGACTTTATCAGTTTATGTTTCAGATTTGAGGGAGTTATGGATTTTACTCATGAAACATGTCCAGATAATTCTGTAAATCTGCTTTTTGGAAAAGATTCAAAAGATTTGGTGCTTTGCAAAAAAAACAAAAAACAAATGAAAAACAAACTAAACCATGTATTTGTCAAAAGCTTTTGACTATTTTTTAAAATAACAGTAGTTTTCCATATACGTTTATTATTCAAACAAGCAGCTTTCTAAACAAGTTTTCTATATTTAATAGCATGTTAAATATATTATCTTTTAATCATGATATCAGCATCACACTCCATAACACACACAGCCATAGTCACATACTCCACTTGCTGCCTGGTTTCAGGCCCTGAAAATACACCAGCAAGTCCTCACACTTCCAATCCTTTCCAGCACTGCAATGCAACCTCCAATCCTTGCCAAATGTAATTTATACAGGCTGATACTTTCATCAGATCTTGCGTGCGTTATCACAGAATGTGCAGTGTCGACACTAGGGAAAAAGGCATACAAGGAAGAAATCTTTCCCTTTTAAAAGTAGGGGAAAATAACTTAAATTGTTTGTAACAAACTTAAAATGTCTCTTCAGCCCACATCAGTTAAATATGTAAATTTAGATTTCCAAATGTAGCAGTGCATATTGTAGCTGTATGTATGAATTTACAAGCTGCAGCAATCCCAAGGAAAATCAGCACTTATTGTTTGTAGCACATTATATATATATTGAAGATTAGTGTTCAAGAGGTGAAGGATGAGTTATATTTAAGCAAAGCATGTCTGGTAGCTTGTGGAATAAATCAAAAGGATCCATATAGTCATTTAAGAAATATGTTCGAAAAACACAATTAAATCAATAATTTATTACATCATGAAGTGATTTCTTCTCAGCTGATTACATTTGAGATCCCCTGCGATTAAGTAGGTTTCCAGGTTTAGTTGCATGAGTTCCACGTCAGTTTCACCTTTCTGCACTTGAGCATACAGAACAGCTGAATATTTAGTTGAGGGGATAGTTATGTGTGCAACGCGGCAAAGGCTCAAGGACTTCCCAGGCTAGAGTTACCCCAACACAGCACCATGATCATTTTTACTGCCACAAACTTATCCATGCCAGTGACTTCTGCTATTTCCAACAGCCCTACCAGAGAATATATGACTGAGTTCCACCTTTGTAACTATAAACTATAATATGCAATAATTCAGGCTACACATACTCCACAAATAACACAAGTAAACTGCATTTAAACATATTTATTCAGCATTAGGAAATCAGTATTTATTTTCATTAATAATTCTAAAATGAATTTTCAATAATTTTCTCAACTGGATGAAATGCTTGAGTTTAACTTGCCATTTGAGAACATTTTTAAAAATACATCATAAGTATTTACATTGGTAAAATTGTTACAGTAGTTTGACCCATGAAATTAGTGTGCACCCCAAAGTTGCACTCTGTTCTGCTAAATCCCTAACATGATGCATTCAAATGGGTTCCTGTATCTATCTGACAAGATACCTGCCCATTCATAGACAACCACAGTCAACTAAGAGTGGCTATATGTAAACCGTGTTGCACTTTTTTTTAGTAGACGTGGTCCCAAAAGCATAGCAAATGCCATGAATAAAGCCTTGTCCATCAGCAGTCTAGTTTACCACAGCCAAACAACATGTCTATCACCACATTAGCAGTTCAACAAAGACAACTGCAGAAGGTCTTATTGAGCTGTTTAACTCTGGAGTTCAAACTTGCATGTTACATAAAACAGTTGTGTAAGCTGCCACAGAAAGATGTAGAGTCAACCACAATTGTTCTGAAACAAAACAAACACCAGAAAGCACCTATGGTCAGCTATAGTCTTGTTACCAACTATAAAGCAGCGTAGACAAGGACCCAACCAATTCAGAAGCACTAGAAATCACTCCTTGTGACAGAAAGTAATGCAACACAGAATCCCTGTATGGCATCCCAGTGGACATGCAGTCCAAATGTTTCAGTCATTCATAAGCCATGACCCACTTCTGTCTTCCAGATGTTTTCCCCAAACAGGTTGTTTAGAAGACAACATGTCACACTCCGTTTGTGAGAGAACTACCAAATGACATCTGCTTCAAAAACATATACACTAGAAAGGGAGCAACACCGATGGCCAAGGTTCACATCTAACCCTTTAAAAACAGGACTGAAGCTATTCAAGTAAAATTTCAAGTCTGCCTTTCTCATTACTTAGTAGATGCTCCCTGACACAGTAAGATCTTTTTTTCAACACCATGTAGTAGCCATCACCTAGTGCTTGCCAAGATGGGGTAGTTGGAGGGGATATATACAGATTGCAGGGTAATTGATACATTGTACTTTTAGGGATGGGGCTAAATCTAAGGAAACAGGAAGAAAAGGTTTGGTGCTACAGGCGCAGTCAAGTCAGATCTGGGTGAAGTGGTGATCTTTTGTGTGACTATCAAGTCCTTCGGAGATAGTCATGCTAAAGGCATATTTTGATACCATTTTTAGTTAAAAATAAAATGGCATCTCTCTGGTCCCTTTAGCTCTGAAAGCCTCCAACAATAAAGAAGGTACACAGTGCTGGGTCCATGGCTATGCCCAGGGCATAGCTGCCTGTAATTTAATGAGGCGGCAGAAAGACTAGAAAACATCTTGTTTATACAGAGTAGATGTTGTACGGGGTGTACCCCAGCAGGAACTCTCCAACTCCAACAAAGTACACAACCTGGGCAATGCCAAAGAGTGGTGCAATAACCAGGGCCCTGCAACTGGCCCCCTTGAGGAATGCTCCGGGGCCCTCCTTTCTCAGGATCTTCCTACAATGGAAGAGAAAGTGCAGTGTTAGCATGTGATGAGGGCCACTCATGATAACCTTGGCGAGTGAAAGGCATAATGTTTGATGTCTGTATGACTAATTTACCTGACACAGTCCACCACTCCATTGTAGGTTTCCTCATTTGCTCCTTTTTTGAGGGATTGTAGCCTTGTCTTGACCACTGCACAAATGACACAAAACTTATTTCAGTTAAGAATTGATCAAATCTGAGACAACTTCAGTTTTCAGTTGAAAATAAAACTGATGATCAGTTCCTAGTCCACCAAACATTGACCAGTCACTCACCGTCACAAGGGCTGACGGTCACAGCAGCAATGGATCCAGCCAAGCAGCCAGACATGAAGGACCAATAGAAAGGCACAGATGGGTCTTCAGGTGAACGCTGGCCGAGCTGGTGCAGATGTGCAAAAAGAGGGAAGTACACAACGGAGAACGGGATATCCCTGAAAAGGCAACAAACAAGGAGATTAAGTTGAGCACATCAACAGGCTGGTGACCAAAGATGGAAAACCAGGTAAGAAGAGCAAGTATTTAATGTCATCTCACCTCAACAATGTGGCTCCAAGTCCCCTGTACAATCCTGGGACTCCTTTGGTCCTCAGCAGTTCTCTGGTGATCTGTGTGGCAGACACTCGCATGACTTGAGGCGCAGGGCTGGTGTTGTACGAACGGCTAAGAACAGCACTGGTCCCCCCCATCTTCAGAGTTGTTGCTACACAAGGCATTACCCTCTGCTGGGCCACTGGCAGATATAGGAAAGAGTGTTTGGGTTTTGGGCATAAAAAGTAAAGCAAGGCAAGTTTATTTGTATACCACATTTCAACAACAAGGCAATTCAAAGTGCTTTACATAAAATATAATAGCAACAGAGGCATACAGCATAAAAAAAACAGGGTAAGACAGGACAATAAAGTTACAGAGCAGTGTATAATCAGGGCACTGAAAATTTAGAAAAAGAAAACCGGATGTTACAGTGCAGTGAAAGGTAGCAAACTATGGCTTTAATTTAATTATAAGCAGTGGTAGAAAGAAAAGTCTTCAGTCTTGATTTAAAAGAACTGACAGTTTCAGCAGACCTGCTGTTATCTGGGAGTTTGTTCCAGATATGAGGAGCATAAGAACTGAACGCTTTTCCATCTCAAAGCATTATTTGATGCCTTTAGTCTATTCATCTCATTTCCTTGTAATTACCTAGCCTGCCAGCATCCTGCAGCTGGATCTTGAGCATCTCCATGGGTGTGGTGACAATGACCTGGCACATTCCTGCACAGCATCCTGCCAACATCTCCTTGACCACTGTCAACCTGCCACTGAAGACACATACAGAGTTAAAAACCAAGGACGACATTGCAGTGAAGGAGTCTTGTCTTGTCGAGTGCCACTACTCACCCATCTTTGCTCAACTGGTGTCGGAAGAAGTCATTGGCAGCTAGTTTGATGGCCTTCTCGGGGGTTACCAGGGTGAGATTTACTGCAGCACCTTCAACAACAAGTGTAGCTCATGACAAACTTTATTCTAATGAAAAAACTACTCTACCTAAATTACACATATTGAGTAGATTGCTAGCAAAGTAGAGAAATGAAATAAATAGGGAAACAAGTCGAGAAGCTAAAGACAGCAAGATGTCTGTTTACTATTATTCTTCTTGTTACTGTCTGTTCTGACATGATGTGATCACTGTTCTTGTTTCTGTATATAGCCTGTGTATAGTGTATTTGTGTGTATTTATTATTTTTGTGTACCATCAACCTGCCAGGGGGTCTGCAGATGGAAATTAGCCTAAGGCTACAATCTGGCATATTTACATTTGTGAAAATCTTCATTAATATGTATTGTCCCCTTTTTTTTTCAAATTAAAAAAAAATGTCTGTAAAATAAATTAACTCCACTCACTGGATCACAGAGGTTGTCAATCAAATAAAAAAAATCAATAGTTTCAGAGGCATAAATTGGACATAGTTTCAGTGCAGGCCATGCAGCGGGTTGAGGTTATGTGTTTACAGTCTTACAAGATGGACCACTGAGTATCCTATTTAATATGGAATTTGATCCAAGCAACTAAGATGCGTAAAAGCATGGAAGAAATTAACCTTGCTCAAGAGAGGCTTCCTTCTTTCTTTGATCAAATTGGTAGGTTTGGTTTAGAGCACATGAGAACTTGTTGGTCAGATAATCAATGTATCAGCTCTAAAATACCTCTATGATATTTTTGATATTGTGTCCAAGGACAGTATTTAACAGGTTAGTATAGACAGTGTGACTAGTCCTACCTCTGTACATGCCAAAGTAGCCTTCAGATTTAACTGTCTTTATTAGGCAATCCATCCTGAAGGTGAAAAAAAGGATTAGTTCAGCAAATTTACAGAAAACACCTCATGGTTACATAATCATCATCATCAAGTGAGTATACTACAATGCAATCATGGCTTGGAAAGGAAAACTGGTCATGGGAAGAGCCTTCATACAAGGAAGGGAGAAAAGGAGCTCAAGCTTAATACTTTGAAATAAATCTACACGGTCACTGACCGCAGAAAGACACTTTACTGTAAAGGTGTTACTGAAAGGTGATGATAGATAAACTGACAAATAACATGCATGGTAAGAAAGAGGTATTATATTGTGCAAGTTTAAAATGTCAAGCAGGTTTTTGACAACACGTGTGAAGATCCTTTCAATATCTATGGAAGATTTTCTTTTGGCTGGTGTGGTTCTTACATGTTCTTGTAAAGTTGCTGTCCACTGCGCTGGTTCTGCAGGCGGGTCTTGGCCAGGTCGATTGGGAATACACAGGTGACTCCTACTATGCCTGCAATCCCTCCATTGATTAGTTTGGCTGGGAGGCTGTGTAAGGACAAGTCAAAACAGACATGCGCATAACAATCATTCCTTTCCTACAAGTGGAGTAAGGCGGGGCACTTTCAGACGAGGTGACAAAACCTGCTGTAATTTAACTGAAGCAATAAAAGGATTGGTCGTCTAAAGCACAAGATCAAGGACATTATCTGCATAAGAAAGTAATTCATTATTTAGTAATTCATGCTTTTTGTTAGTTTTTTTTTTATAATAAAAAAGGTGTATGTGAGCCATTAGCATTGCAACAGACCTGGGTATAATGTGACTCTGGGAATTAGGTCATCCAAAAATAGCATGTCAACAGAGTAAATCAAACATACACACATGTGCAGGAGGCATAATACATCCTAAGGCTTCTATAATTTTCCATGTTAACTCTAGGGAAACACCAGATGGTAAACTAGATTTGTTCACTCCATAAAATTAGGAGGAATAGGCATGCTTTATTTGTATTTTCCTCTCTCAGCAGCCTATGGTTTCATGCTGGAGGGTTTGGACAGAGCAGGTTCATACCTAATCTGCTGTTGCTGGGCCATGGTTCTTGGTTGTCTGGAGTGGAAAAGTTGGTCAGCACAGAGGAGGAGGCCGTAGAGGGAGTGCAGGCAGATAGTCCCTGAGAGACACTGAGCAAGGCAAGAATAGAGAGAAACTCAGGGTTATATATATAGAGAGAGGCAAGTCCAGCCCTGCAGATCCAGGGATAAATTCGACATTACTCTCCACCCACTGTACTGTTAGCCAGGAAATTGAGCCAATGTCAGTCATCGCAATATCATAAATCAAACCAATCCACAGTCCAAATAGCTTTCAAGGATACATCTGCCTACTGTGTGAGGGAATTAGTTACAGTTGCAGTTACAGGTCATGTGTCCAGGGGTTACAAAACTTTACACTCACTGGATGATTAAAGTCATAAATAAAAAACAACCTTGATGAAATATTTCTCTTTCATTATTATATTTGTAACAGTGAAATGATTAAGAAAATCAGACAAGTTAGATGACACAAATAGGAGCGTGCAAACGGTGCAGCAATACATTGCCTGGTTAATGTCAATCACAGACAACTATATTTTGCACATTCAGTGACATTCATAATAAAAAATATGTCCGGACTAGAAATAATTAAGCTCTTCAAGAAAAATCTCAAATACTCCAAAACTGAAGTGAGAATCTTGCGACTTTTCTGTGAAACTTACCTTTTTTGCTTCTAAGTATTAAATGTGCCTGAATGGATGACATGTTTAAGCTCGAAAGTGTCCCGAGCGTCATTTTGTTAAACACAGTGAGTCTGTAATCTGCGATCTGGGGAACAGGTGTTTTGTGGTCAATTAGAGAAACATAATTGCAAATGTTGTAGGCCTGCCATGCTGCTACTTTAATAGGCTACTTTCAACAATGTATTACATGTTTATTGTACATCTCATAAAAACAAAAAGAACTACCTTAAAATGAAGTCAAAGATGGATCAATGTTTAAATTCCGACTCGTCCTCCCCACAGCAGCAGCAGGACTCTATGAACGAATAGAAAGAGCACGCGGCAGCAACGGGTGTTCCCGACCTGCATTCTTGGCCAATGAAAAGAGTTCCTTTTGTAAAGTAGGCTGGACCAACTCGTCTGAGGAATCGGTTAGTATGATGCAACGTTGCCTTGAAGTTGGGAGGAGACTTGTACACACGTTTAACTGATCAGGCCCCATTAATTCATTCTAGAGCTCTTACATGCTGCATTGCTCTCTAATAACTAATTGACGCAATAATACACTGACCAGTCATTACAGTTACACCGGTGTCCTCTGTGAGTAGGGTCCATAGGCATATGCGTGAAACCCTATAGAAACCCTGTTCAATCTAAAGGCACACGGTTAATCTTCTCCTAAACTGAGAATATCAGTCAGCGCAGAAACCTGAAAATGATACTTTACTCTATACAGAAATGTAGGCATAGTTATTATGCACTCATTTATTTCATTTTGATTTAATTCATATAGGCCTACACAGGCAATACAATTCACAGTAAAGCTACAGTGCATGCTCAACACAATGTTTCATTGCAATATCTTGACTAACAAACAAGAGAAAACAACGTGACCAGCTGAGTGGCTGAGATGCACCACCAAGCAGAAACACTACTGCTCCATCGAGTCCAACAGCTGCGGCTGTGCCGTGCAAGTGCATTTGCTTGTATCAGCACATGTTCAGGTTTCCAGGGCGGGCTGGGTCGGGCTCCTTGCGCTGCCAAGGTCCATGGTGCATTGTTCATAAGAGAATCGGCTGGTGCGGACACAGTGGTGTGTGCGTGCGTCGCAGCGCTTGCAGCTGCAACGGCGGGCCGCAGGATAATACAGCAGTGGGTTGACTACCTGAGGGCAGCCTGGCACAGCTCGGTACACCAGGGAGAGAGGCACACAGCTCCGCTGGATGACGAAGGCCCTCCCAAACCGTCCCCACAAATTGGTGTCCTGGAAAAGAGGACTCTGCTCTGTTAGAGGCGGTGCACAGGTTGAACAGAACAATATGACGTTGTGTCAGCTTTTTAAATGAGGTGGGGGGGGGGGCTGTCAGAAGATGGGTTACAATTTGAGTGACGTCCTCGTGCCAATAAATCATGAAAATGAGAGAAATGTTTATTCGCCTCCATATCACTTTCACAATGTATTCAACAAACGGGTGATTTTCATTTTGATCCTTGAACAGTGTTTTAAAACATTTAAGATTCTGAAGCAAAATGTATTGCTGCACTATATGTTTTCCACTACCTCCCTGTCTTATTGTACCCAAGCAACAGGGTGCATCAAGTATCCTTATCCTGTATCCACTTCAACATTACTTAATTGGCCTATACACTTTGTTCTAAATATTCCTCCATCATCATATTCAAAATTAAGAGTTCTCATGAAAAGTGTGAGTATGTGTGCGTTGTCACCTGTGTGTAACAGTAGCCACTGCAGATGGTAGTATTGACAGCTACACACTGGGCACAGTCGTGCCTCTCAATCCATAAGGTATGATTCTTCAGCACACAGGCACACGCAGTTCCACCCATCAACGCGCACAGCAGCGTATATTTCAACACTAAGGAAGGCATGCTGAAAGTGCAGACACATAGGTGAGTAGACAGTATGAGACAGTTACTCTGAAAAGACAACAGATGCACTCAGGACAAAATCATTGCAACAATATCAATATGATAAAGTGTAGGCAAATCCAAATTAAAGAGAAAAAACACACCTTGACATATGTTTTGATTTTTTTTTTTCACAATTTGATTGTAGAGCAAATGATTTCACTTATCCTATAAATGTGTTCTTGCTTTCTTTGTGTCCACTCTCCCCAGTTCCTCTCCTCTGTGAATATCTGAAAAGACCAAGGAGATCATCCTCTTTTATGGAAACCCTAATCCACCCCGACCTGCCCCAGTAGACTACAGCATCATTCCAGAAATCACATGTCAGCAAGTTAAAAGTGGTCTCAAAACAAGAGCATGTGGGACTGTTTTGTGTGTGTGTGTGTGTGTGTGCATGAATGTACAGTGTTCATTTTCACAGGTCATACTGAAGGAAATGGGCTCAACCATTTGGCACGGGAGGGGGGAGGAAGAGGTCATAGTGTTACATAATGTCACAGTGTCACTGCCAGTTGCAAATTTGGTATATGAATGAGTTGTGAAATGTGAAAATAAAATGTCTTCAAAATAAAAAAAAATAATTTACCAATAAAATAAACAAACATGAAGAAATGCGTAAAAGAGTAATTCAACTGAGAAAAAACTGAAAATATTGGCTGAAAATAAGATTATGCTTTTAATTTTCTAATTTACCCCAGGGGGCCGGGAGACGTGAGCCACTTAAGAAATTGTACAAAAGTTAAATTAAATGAAATCAAGTTATATCAACACAATTATGATTAAATCATTCTGAATTCAATTTGATTATTAATAGTGATCTCATCTGGCTGATGCTGGGTCAGCACTCACATGTTTCTGTCCTACCCGAGTAAAAGGTTATGCCCTCCTTATCTAAGCCATTAATGCTCTCATTATTCCCATCTGTTCCTAATGTGAGTGGCCATGTGCCCTCAGATTTTTTCCCTCCCAAAGTAGTCAATAAACATGATGAAAACAATTGAGGATAAAGGGCCCATGGTCCTGGTGACAGGACACTCGGGAACTGTGAGTTTGACAATTGTTTTTATGTCACATTGTGTTTAATGAATTTTGTAGAAGCAGCACCACCGCCAATTATGGCTATATGGCCTATAATTCTTAGTGATGCTCATGGTGACCAGAAACTAAAGTACCAGACACTAGTGCTTAAATTTCACCTTCTGCAGCTGCTTATTACAGCCCATATTTATGTTTATTGTTAGGCCACGACCTTTATTGGCTGCTTGATGCTAGCAAAGGAGGAAGTCAGGTAGTATAAAGAGTGACAAAGTCTGAGTAGAGAGGTGTTCAGGTGGATGGATGGATAAAGTTAACTCAGGACTTTCACACAGGGACCCGTTAAACCCGAGATTTGAGTCCACAAGGAAAAAAGTCAAAGTTGACTTATGTAACGTTTAAGTTAAATAACGTTTAGTAGGTGACTTATGTCACATGAGTTGAGTCATGTCAGTTAAGTCACAACCTCAGGAGTTCTATGTAACAGTCCGAAGAACCCAAAATTCGAGTTCACTGAGAAAGAAAGTCAAAGCTGACTTATATAAAGTTTTAAGTTAAATAATGTTTCGTAAATGACTAATGTCACATGTACTTCAGGTCTGGTACACCTGTTGGTGGACTAGGACTTTCCCACGCTCGTACATTTCATAGTGGGGAACAGTTGCATATGTCGTCTTGGGACAATTGACCTATTTTGTCATAAGTGGATGGTAGTTTGTTTATATCAGCACTGTTTGTAAACAATGGAATAACTCTCATCATTTGAGAAATGCAAAAAAGGCAGACTTTTTCATCTTGAAGTCAAACTGTTCAATATATATAAATATCAGATAAATATATATGCAATTTACATGGTCAACAAAAATACAGATAGGTTTCTTTAAGAAAACTTTTATAAATCTATACTGAGATATATTCACACACAGTGACAGCTTAATTAGTCTATTTATGCATGTATGCATTTGACGTGATCAGTTTGAGATTTGGCCACTGTTTTCTGACCTGACCTATGTTTCTGTTATTCTGTTTTTACATTTATCATGTTGGGTCTCAGTTACTGGATGTAACAAATCCATCAGATAATTACAACAAAGTGGGTCATGGACAGTTCACCAACTATCTGCCCTGACACAGATTCAGCTTTATGAAATGGGTGGATTATAGGCAAAACAGCTATTTAAAATATGGATCTACACATTTCCCAAAGCATCAGTAAGTTCCATACTCTACAGTGGCGTGCTGAAGAACATTGTGCACAGCAGGTGTGCTGGTTACACACCATGCTACAATATTTTATGTTTCATACCTGAATTTAAAGAAAAAAATAAAGTTTTATTTTAGATTACAAGATTACATCTGCGTCCTGTGACCAGAAACAATAAACAATAACTTAATTTGTCATCAAATGGCACCTGGCTGTGCTGCAACAGAGACACAGTATATAACACAAAATAGGTGCATCAAATAAATCTAAAGAAAAAAATGGGTGAATTTGAGAAATGATAAAATTGTAAAGTCACAATGAATCATAAATTATTTCATGAGTGTCCAGAAGTACTCTGTTGAGCAATGACGGGGTATGAAATTTTTAAAATCTGTTTGTTTGAATAACGGGACTCTGAAAAAGTCTGAAACTCTGCATTCAAGTGTGAATATTGTCAGGCAGGTTTGTTGTGCTGCGGTCGACTCCAATCAGCAGCCAAAATCCCAGAAATCATTTAGGAATTTGCCAACTAAAAGTCATTAGCTTACCTTTCTGTTAAAAATTGTCATTGTCTTCCTTATCTTAATGACGTTTGCAGGTGATGTTTGAGGTTTTTATTCTGTGGCTTTCTGTTTGAGATCATACTGAATGGGTAACTCTACACTCTTCAATAAGGCCCCTGGAACTGGGTCAGTCAGAAACATGAACCCTTTTTGTTTTATAGGGGCCATGCCTCGTCTTATGCCCCGAGGTCAACAGGTTACACTGCACCACCAACAAGTCATTTTTCAGTTTGCATCCTTTATTGACAATTTTACTTTATTTGGTTTAATTATTACAGCACCTAAAAGAAGCCCAAAATAAAAGTGGATATTTACAACTGTGTGTGTGTATTTTTGACATTTACCTGTAAATCTTTGGGAAACACACATTAACTACCAGCATTTTTCAGTCTTACACCTGACTTACCCAGTGGAGTTGGCAAACACTTTGCTTTAAACCTATTTAATGAAAACAATGAAATCAAAACAGTAGCACATGGTGCTTCATTTGTACCTTCTGCAGAGCAAACTGTCTACTGTCCATAAGAGTGTGAAAAAGACACTTTTCCGTCCTACTTCATAACAAGGTGATAAATTCACAAAATGTGGGGAGAGAGTAGTCTGAATTGGGTTCTGGAGCTGTGCCCCACCTCATCCATCGTGCTCATTTGCCAGCCGCGAGCGATTCCAAGTCAGTGACTGTCACATCCACCGGTGACGTCACCAAGTTTCTCCTGCGATAACCACTCACAGACCCATTTTTCTGTTCACTCACTCACCCGAGTCAGGTGATACCCTGCAAGGGTAATTATTGGCTCTTGTCTCAGACCTTCCCCGAGGTGATCGGTGGAGTGACTAGCACTCAGCATGTGACCTCTACAATGAGCTTCCGCCCACGAAAGGAAATGAGGCTGACACGATATAATAATATACCCTTGTATGTGCACGCAACCTTTGTAATGGTGTGAACTAAAACCCCCAAAATATCATCTTGACAACGCTGCTGTCCACGACAAAACAAAAAACAAAAACGTGGGGTGACATTGTCCAATTTTCCGTTTTTCCCTTGTTGTGTTTTAGGTATTTGTACGTGAACAGTGACGTGGACACCCGTGGCATGCTGGGAAACAGAGCCATTTTCATTGGTCCAATCTTAACTTGGAGCGGTTTTGCCATAAACCTCTAAACGTGGTGACCTTATCCAAAAAAGATGTTTTATTTAAACTATAACAATGCAATGAATTAGCTACACATAATTTATTCAGAAAACTACACATGGATCCAGTGATATATGTATTGGCTATGGACCCACCATATGTTTGCTGTACAAAATGTTTCCTGGATTATGAGCAGCCTAAATAAACAGTACAATTCTGACAGCATTTAGGCTATAAGGCAACAAGGCTGACGTTTAAATAAAATAAAACTTTTCAACACTTGCTTTCACAACTCCTGCCTCCAGAATCAAGATATTTTTTAGTATTTACTTTGGTTTGTTTTTTGTGTTTGGTTCAGTCTCTCTCTGCCATTCTTAAAGTGGAGATAGATCTATCCATTTGTCCAGACCAAAACTTCTGGACTTTGAATAGGTTAAAAATATGTTTAAATACTTTTAGAATGACTAAGAATCCCAATCTACAACTCATACAGTGTAAAACTCTCCACAGAACACACTATACAGGACAAAGGATGTTCAGAATGAGTCTTAGGCAGTCAAACATCTGCCTTAACTGCTCAGGTAACATATCTGATAGTTACATGCATGAAATGTGGTAATGTGCACCTGTCCAGAAGTTCTGGCTGAAGTTATGTGAAGACCTATCGATATGGCCAAGGTACCCTGTCCCAGTTTCCCCATCACTCTGCGTGCTGGGGGACCTAAGTGACATTAGCAGAGGTTGACACACATGCTTCTTACTGTCCTATGCATCACCAAGAAAACTATCCTCATCAACTGGAAGGCCCAAAAAAACTTCACCCGCTGCAGCAATTTCCTTATAGACCACATTAGCATGGAGAGAATGTCTGCTTTCAAAAAATACAAATTCCAGTCTCTCTTGTCCCCCTTGATCAACTCTATCACGTAGTCAGGGTGATTGTTTGCGACCTCTCGGCTTTGGGTCCCATGCGGACAGTTGGTAGGTTCTAGGAGCTGGGTGTGTCTGTTGGCCTCCTGGGGCTGTTGCTGCTTTCGTGGGGTGGCTGCAGTGCCTTTCCTTTGGGGGGCGGAGTGGGTGTGTGTGCTGCTTCACTGCTGGTGAGGGAGGGGTGCGGAGGGTTGGGGGTGTCAGGCTTCTGGCCTGGGGGGCTGTTGTCCCTGGTTCTCCCGTGTTCTTGATCCCTAACGGCATAGCGGGGGGCGGGCTCCCAGCACGGCACTCTGCTATTTTCCCTTGGCCTGGGACATGTGGTCTTGGGTCATTGGCACTTTCGGAGGGTCGCAGGGTGCCCTGCTATACTGGGGTTCTTGCATGCCTGTTGCTGGGGTCGGTGTGGCACTGTTGTGGCATCCCACTCTCTCTAACAACTACATTCTGTGACAGGCTTATGCACAAGTACACACCCACACACTCACACACACACAGAGACATACACACACACACAAACAAATTGAGGTTGTCCGGGGTTGTCACAGGTAGAACTATTCTTTATGCTTTCATTAAATTATTTATTTAAAAGTATTTTTATTATTCTAGTTCTCATGGCTGTGCTGTGTAATTTATTTATTTTGCTTGCCTGTTTCTTTTTTTTTCATTCTCCCTTATCATCAAGTCCATTCTCTACACGTCCATCACTGTCTGGTTTGGATCTGCCACCAAAATGGAATGGAACAGACTACAACGGACAGTCAGGACTGCAGAAAAGATCATTGGGGCCAACCTGCCCTCCATTGAGGACTTATATATTTCCAAAGTCAAGAAACAGGCAGGAAACATCACTGCAGATCCATCTCACAGCCTGTTCCAGCTTCTCCCCTCTGGTAGGCGCTACAGATTACTGTACAACAAACAGACTCAGGAACAGTTTCTTCACACAAGCCATCACTGATGAACAGCTGACTCTGACTCACAGTGTCAGGAACAATTCCTGTGCAATGACCCAGTAACTCTGCCTCTAATCAGCCACATGTTTACTGGTTACCGCTTATTATTTATTCATCATTCTCTATTTCAGTGCTGTTCATACTGTTCATATTGTCATATTGTATCACAATGTGTACATGTGTACATGTATGCATGTATATGTATGTGTACCTATATTTCACCCACCTCAGACATAATAACATTCACACAATAATAGCCTATTTATTATGATAATAATTTACACATGCATCCTTTGCACTCTGCTTTAGTGTACTATTGTCTCAATCTGTCTATAGTGTTTTTGTTTGTTTTTAGTGTGCATATATTGTGTTCTCTATAGGCTACTGTAGCCTGTGTCTGAATTTATTTTATAATTGAACTGTTGTATTAGTAAGCACACCATGAGCAATGTACAATCCAGAGTCAGATTCCTCATATGTGTACACATACCTGGCAAATAAAGCTGAATCTGATTCACAAAACATGATTAAGTTGATAATACAACAGACAAAGGAGTATATTAAAACTCAATTGTTAAGGTAAAATCTGTCTGGCGTAACATGGTGTTCATACTGTTTAACAGGTTTCCAGACAGGACAGGTTAAAACATACAATATAATATAAAACAATATAAAACAAAAGCCATATTTTATTAAATAATTTTTTGACATTTACCTGTAAATAAAAGAAACACACATTAAATTAAAGAAACACACATTAACTATCAGCATTTTTCAGCCTTACACCTGTGTCAAGTTGGCAAACAACGTCGCTTTAAACCTATTTAATGAAAACAATGAAATCAAAACAGTAGCACATGGTGCTTCATTTGTACCGTCTGCAGAGCAAACTGTCTACCTTAATAAGAAAAAGACACTTTTCCGTCCTACTTCATAACAAGGTGATAAAGTTACAAAACGTGGGGGGAGAGTAGTCTGAATTGGGTTCTGGAGCTGTGCCCCACCTCATCCATCGTGCTCATTTGCCAGCCGCGAGCGATTCCAAGTCAGTGAGCGTCACATCCACCGGTGACGCTGGGAAGCTACGTCACCAAGTTTCTCCTGCGATAACCACTCACAGACCCATTTTTCTGTTCACTCGCTCACCCGAGTCAGGTGATACCCTGCAAGGGAAACTATTGGCTCTTGTCTCAGACCTTCCCCGAGGTGGTTGGTGGAGTGACTAGCACTCAGCATGTGACCTCTACAATGAGCTTCCGCCCACGAAAGGAAATAAGGCTGACGCGATGTATTAATACTCCCTCGTAAGTGCATGCAACCTTTGTAGCGGTGTGAAATAAAACATGCAAGTTTGTGGACATTGCTGTATCCCGCGACAAAACAAAACAAAAATACTTGGGGTGACATTGTCTAACTTCCCGTTTTCCCGTCGTTGTGTTTTAAGGTATTTGCATGTGAACAGTGATGTGGACACCCGTGGCATGCTGGGAAACCGTTGTCATTGGTCCCTTTGCAATATTAACCAGATTCGTTTAACTACCAGCGGTTTTGCAATAAACTTGCTCTTACTATCATTTCAAAAATAAAACCCCTCTAAATGTGGTGAC
>JAPMOB010223722.1:0-28247 GCA_029875015.1 Lepomis gibbosus
TGTGTGTACTTGGCAAATGTTGCAAATGGGGATGGGGGAATAAGTTAGGTTTGGGGGATGTGTTTGAAAGATCAAATAGCGGCTGTGGCCCGGTTGCTCAGGGAGACCACAAGCTGGAAGAATAAGTCACATGTCTCAGAACTGTGAGCTCTTTTCTCCTTTTCCATTGGGACATGCTTGAGTGTTCCTTTACATCATACACGTTTCTCACAATCAACCAGCGTAAATGGAAGCGTAAAATAATTAAGTAATAAAAGTGCATTGAAAAAGAGAGTGTAAAAAAGGCTTTTGCATGTGAAGGAGTTGGTGAAGCTGGGTGGGAGGAATGGAGGAAATCCTTGTCAGTGTCTGAGTGGATAGAATATGTGAATCTGAACCAGAGAGACGCAAACGGACAACTTGCTAGAATATAGAATTTTTTCTGATGTTATGGATGGATGGATGTGTAGATAGATGGATGAAGGCCTGAAGGATGAAGATTGAAATCATCATATTTTTTAACTCAGAGGGAAATGTTTTATTTCACAGGGCTGGATTTAAAGCCATAAAATGTAAGAAGCCATGGCCTGGCATCTAGTGGTATTGGTGAACTTCATGCTTTGTGCATTAATTTATTAATTATTACGTATTACTAGTATCACGTACAGCAATTGTATAATGAATATTATGGAGGAGTATTATGAGGTACAGCCTAAATGCCCACATGTACATGCAAAATTGACAAAGCTTTTAAATTCAGTAACATGTCATACACACTTAACACACAATTAACAACGATCCATCATATTTATCAAGATCAAATAAATAAGATAAGTTAAAGAAAACTCACCAAAACCTGCTGTGTGGCACTTCTTTCTCATATAGCACCCATGGATTTTTGTTGTTTCTTAAGTTATCCATATTGATAACCTGAGCCTCAGTTTAAAATAATCCACACAAGAGATACTGCATCTTTTTCTGTTGAATTTGTGATCCAGGTTGGTCAGTGTAAGTTCCAGATCCTGGTGACAAACAAAGACGTAGCAACCACAAGTCCCCCCCAAAAGGCCAATCTGAGATCCTCACCATGCTCAACATTCAGGGGCCTTTGTTTCCATCCCTTCGTCTGTCATTTCAGGCAGTCCTGATTTGCTCAAACAAAGTGTCTTGTCTCCAACCAGGGAAGGAATGTCCAGGTCCACAGATTAAATAAGCCATCCGTCATGAGAGTTTGACCACTCTGAGACGGAGAGAGTCAGCACATCACTAATGAGAAGACCGTGTTCCAAAATAACTGTGAGTCCGCTGTGGGTAACAGAGCCACAAACTCCACAGACAAGCCCACAGTGGATTAATCATTTACAGAGGACCTCAGGACCCAGGAGAATTCAGATTGGCTTTTGCACAAAGACAGTTCAGCTGTTATAACATAATCATGACTATATAAAAATCTTTGATTTTTCATTTCCATTGAGCCTATATCCAGTGCAAATATATTCTAATGTGAAAAACATAGTTAAAAAGTTAAAAAAATAGTTAAAGCAATGACACTTTATCATATTGCTATGGCCTCACAGACTTCTACAACTAATGCAGTTTAATTATTGCCAGGCAACCACAGCAGTTTTGCTTACCACTTCAACGAGCATGAGCTATCCAGAGTGGCCTCCCACTATGTTTAATGAAGATACCCAAAAAGTCCCAGTGGAGTGTGGTCCCTTGCAACTGGTCTAATATTAGACCTATACACACCTACACACCAGTAGTTTATAATATAACTGGCTCAAATATCTACATAATTCATCTGATATACATTATGATACAATAGCCAGTAATGGATAACAGAGACTAAATTACAGTGCATTAACAGTGGCTCTGTTTTAATCCTACAATAATAATAAAATATGTTTAAAGACTCCTTGCCCAATTCAATAAGTTGATTAGTTCTCTCATGTTATTATGGTGTTTCAGTCAAAAAGGCTGCCTGCTGTGCCACATAGCTTTTTTAGAGCAGTGTCTGTCATCAGTGGGCCTTTTAAGGTGACACTTAACATCTCAGACAAAGACATCACTACTGAGCAGATAAACAAAAGTGGATATGAAATTTATTTTGAACACATTTATCAGCAATACTGTAAATATGCCAGCATTTAGATGCTGTTGATGTTAAAAGGCTGGAGTTTAACTGTTTAGAAAATGATAAAAACAGAATAATCATGCCTGTCAAAATGTATTAAACAGTAGAAATCACATATCCAGGATTCCAAAATACAGCAACATTACATTTCTGATCTACCACTGAGGTCATTTCAGTCACCTGGACATCAAGATGTAAAAAGAATAATCATTACTGGTGCAGAAAAAAATACAGCAGGTTTGAGAAGCACTAAAAGTGATGGAGGAAGTACTCAGATCTTTTACTTACTTAAAAGTAGTAATACGACAATGTAGAAATACTGTGTTACAAGTCCAGCAGTCTTAATTTTAATAGTAAGATTACCAAAACATTAGCATAAACACTCCAGCAAAAGTGGATTTCATTTTTATCAATCATTAACAACACAGGCAGTTGAAATAAAACAACATGCCACCACATGCATAACAACTGCAATGCAACTTTAGGTCTGTTCAACATTATGCATTGCATTATACATGTAATGTGTCTGTTCCAGGACACATTACATGTATGTTGTGTGGTCAGGCCTATCTTTAATACAGGTGTGAATGTGTCCCTGCTGATGCGATGCTTTGCAGAAATGCTTTACATAAAGCCTAGGAACAGTGATATATGTTATTACGCGTAAGGCCGCTAAGTGGCGCCACAGAACAATATTTGATCAGGTCACAAACTTGAAGAGGCACGTCGAAATTGGTAGATTTGCAATTAATATACAGCAGACATCTGACGACATTTACACTCACTAATCACAATCGCTTATTCTTACAATATTTATATTAATAAATCAAAAACTATATAAAATCATACACTAATTATATATTAGCCTACATAAATAAATTATTCTGGATTTAGTCAATTAAGTTATTATTATTAGGCCCACTAGTCAGTCGTCACTCGTATTTAAATAATAATTAATAAAATCTGTTCACTTTAAAACATGCATTTATCTAGTGAGCTCTTTTCTTCTCCTGTCTGCACTGTAGTGTGTGTAGGCCTACAGCCATGTCACTTTCCGAGCTACTCTCACGATGGCAGCAGCAGCAGCTCACAAGCTTCTACTCAGGATAGTAATTAAACTCCCGTGACCCGCCCCTCATTTCCACCTTTCTCCGCGAGGGGACCGAGAAATAGTTTATACTTCCTCGGTCCTTCCCTGCGCGCTTCAGCGATGGGGCAGTGAGGATGCCAAAGCACGACGGTCCTGTTACGACTGTTTTTCATTTGATTCCTCAGCTGTGTTGATTTTACCCTGTTTGTTGCCATGTTGCGGGTTGTAGTGGAGTCGGCTAAAGGTCTGCCTAAAAAGAAACTTGGAAATCCTGATCCATTCACCGCTGTGATCTATAAAGGTAAGTCTAATTGTAAAAGTTTTATAAAGTATTGTGTTATAGTTTGCGGGGTGGGGTTGGGGACTTGCAGCCTAACATTTGGTGTTGAAGAAGTGAAGAGAGTGTGTCTTGGAATTAAATTGTAAGTCACTCTATTGATTATACTTTTATCTAGTATGACATCACTCTATGGACTTATTTTATTTTTATGGTAGCCCATGCAATAGATACACTAGTGCTACTCTTGTACTTGTGCATTAACTGAAAGCCCAACACCATTTAAAATTAATAAAATTTAGGCTTAAGTATGAGTGTATCTACCTGCAATATGTTTAAAAACTTAATCAGCTTAAATTGCATTGCACCTTTGAAGACTGCCCCAACATGTCAGAGCATTTCCAGATGCTAAGCTGGGTGGGGACTGTGTTAGGACCTGTAGGATATACTATGTACAGGAGCACAGAAGAACACTGTGTGGGGAAATTGGCCTTCACTGAATTTAAATGAAATCAGACACAGAACGGCATTTCCCCCTGAAAAGGAAATGATCCTGGCAATCAGCCCTAGTTACTCCCAGCTGTTTTCCTTTTACACATGTCATCATCATCACCTGCAGGTGTGACAGTCCCCCCCCCCTTCTTACCGGTGAAGGCAGAAATTGCAGCCCATTGACACCAACATCACTACGCCAGTTTAGATAAAAATTCAAATTCAGCAATCACTTTGACAGAAAAACAAATGGGTAAAATATTTGAGGTGTATTCTTGTGTCCTAATCTTGTGAAATCATGTGCCACACTATTTCTACAGTAAGTGGCAAAGAGAAACTGCAAGCATTTTTCAATTAATATTCACAAAAATCATTTCCCTTTCAGATGAGAAGAAGAAAACAAAAACGATTGGCAGTGAGGTGAATCCTGTTTGGAATGAGGTAAATCTCTTACACACACAAACGCACACATACGATCAAACATGCAGATATCGCTGCTTCACTCCTAATGTTATTTACAAGATGTCCTCACTTTAAATACATGACTAGATATCACATGGTAAATTTACTGTGGTGGTCATCATGTCTGGGGTGCGATGGCGCAATGGATAAGACTATGCCTTTGGCATGAGAGACCTGGATTCAATAAATGTAATGTGACCATGCCAACAGATTATATGATGTGGATAAATCTAAGAGTTGGATGTGACTGTTGTGAATTGTTCTTGCCGAGTTGCCAAATCATTATTTGCTCTGGGTACCTTCAATTAAAGGCTGTGCTCTCAGATAAGATGTTGCTTCTTCCGGACATAACAGTAGCTAAAGCACCATATCTGTTGGACTGCGTGTCCCTCATCTTGTCTTGCAGGTGCTTGAGTTCGATCTGAAGGGCACTGGGCTGGACTCTAGCTCCTACATAGATGTCATTGTGAAAGACTATGAAACAATTGGGAAAGATAAGTAAGTACAACACAGCACCTGAGCTACCCGATTGCTTTGGCTTTATAATTTGTGCAACAGATGGTGGTGAAAGAGAAGCTGTGTGCCTCACCTTACTGAATCACAGCTTAAACGTCTTGTCTGAACAAAGACTCTGGGAAATAATTCTGTTTATTCAGACAGCAGCTTAGCCAACAGTAACTGAGGTGTGTGCGCATCTTTGTCATTTTCAGTTGCATGGATGTCAGTTTCTTAAAGTTCCAACGCAGGTAGCATGAGTTGTCAGTAAGCCAGTCTCAATCTGAAGAGCTTCTAAAGTACCAAGACTGCAAAATAGTTATTTGCACATTCCAAAGGCCACCACCACCCATTAGTTAAGACGTTTTATTATTTACACTTAACTCAGTATACAAGTTTTCTTAGTACTCCAGTGCTGGCTGCGTCTACCCCCTCACACCCTGCTTGCCATGCTGAGACTTGCTGTGTGGGATGACTGGTTCTGATTGGGCAACAATGGATAGATGAATTGCTGTTTGTCTTCTCTCTCTCTCTCTTTCTCTCTCTCTGGGATTTGTGTGTCTTAAAGGAGAATACTTTGTGTCCGTTAGTTGCCAAACTACATTGTAGCAGTATAACTGCAGGACATACTGCATGTGTGAACTGCTTGAATACTATGTGAGGAAGAGGCGCTGTCATGCTAAATGTTTCTAAGTTGCTCCAGAACAGCTCAAAGTTGCTACTTCCAAAAAAGAATCACATATGGGACCAATTTAGGGCAACCACAGAGAATGTTGCCTCAAGATCACTAATTACTGTGATCAAAGTCTTGTCTATTGTAAATACAACAAAGCACATGAAAGTGTATTTGTCTTTTTAAAATTTATATATCATATATGATATTTTTTCCACTGTCCATATGCTTTACGTAGCAAAAGTTTCCCCAGTGCCCAGGACATTTGTAACTGAGGGAGGAGCTTTTCAAGTGTGTGTGTGTGTGCTTGTTAAATTGAGCAAAGTTTTCCACTGGTCTGGCCCTCTGACACACTCCCTAAAGATCTACACAGTGGGAGCAGAAAAGGACTTCTCTCTTTCTCAAATAGTTTTCCAGCTGCTGTTATGGGTAAATCCGGTCATCGCGGCAACAAGAGGGAACCACAAAACAAAGTTGCGTCGTCTTAGCTAATTCAATTTTAGAAAGGATTCAGATGATAGGGCAAAGTTTTCCTGTGTAAATGGCAGCACAGTCCTGATCATAAGATTTTAAACTCTGCCTATAGTGAGTTTCACGGGTCAAAATGAGACTATAGCCACAAGTCTACAGCCATGCTAGCAGCTCTGAGGATGTACTTGAGTGCGGTTGTGCTTTGAGCTGAGTTGAAAGTTCCAACTGGGAACTGAGCTGAAGTTGATGGGAATGTTATTAGTTGAACAGGAATTTATTCACAGTGCACACTGAAGTTTTGACCTGATGATAGCGCTGGATGAAAAGTCAGAGGATCACCTAAGTGACTATTACAATTCATTCTCTGGGGATCCTGAAAATGTGGACCAAATTTCACAGCAATCCATCCAAGGCTTTAGATAGGCTATTTCAATAAAAAAACCTCACGGTGGAGCCGGATGAAAACTCTAGGGATCACCAGAGTCTTTAGGATTCATCCTCTGGGGACCATGACTATCTGTACAAGATATATTGTCAATCCATCAAATAGTTGTTGAGATATTTCAGTCTAGACCAAAAGTGGTAGACTGACCGGCAGGCTGACATTGCCGTGTCCCTAAAGCGACGCTGCTAGCATGGCTAAAATTTACAGTCTGTATCTAGACAGGCCATTTAGTAAAACTAGTTCAAAGTTAAATAATCAAAAGGTCTCCTGCTTTGCACAGTATTTGCTGGCTTTTTAACTGTAGCAAGCAGTTACAGTTTTTTTTACTAAATACAGGGTCATTGCATAGTTAGTCTTTTGATAACACTAAAATAACAATGAAATGGCTACTTAAGTGATTACCAGTAAAAGTTAACCAGTTTTGCATGAATACATTTGGAATGGTAAATGTGGGTATGGTGAAAACCAGGGTCAAATTCCTCTACAGGAGAAGGCTGGAAAAATTCTTTCACATCAGAACCTCGGTATTGTTTCATTTCCTGTCTGAAATGCAGAGTCAGACATGTGTCGGTCTGTCCAAATAATTCACCTACTTTCGACTACCTTGTGTATGAAAAATATTTCAGCCTTGCAGTGCTGATAATTCTGTTGATTAATATGAAGCAACAGAAATAATCAAGGAACTGTGACTGCGGATATTCACACCCTAGTCACAGAAATTCACACATTCATCCTAACAGATTTATAAAAGCAATTGAATTATGACAGGGAGAAGGCGTTAACTTTTTAAACTAAAGCCCAGGCAAGAATGCTCAGAGCTGCTTGTGTCACTCCTTCCTCTTCAAAGACACAGTAAGTGATCATAGTTTATTTGGCGTAGATATGTGAAAAATTCATCATACCAGGTCATGTGGAAAGTCTGTATCTATATCCAGTAAAAACTCCATGCACATAATGTCACCCTGTCTGTAATTGTTTGGACATGGGGACTTAATCAGCTGAGATAGGATGTGACTCACCAGGGCTTGACAATGGTCACAGTCCGTTTTGGCCATTCCGCTGTGTGTTTAAATGGAAAACAATGAGAGTCAAAGCATCCATATTCTATTCACAAAATGTACAGTACTGGGCTGCAATATGTAATGTGTTTTGCCTTACAATCATACTGGATGACTTAATCTCTTTCATATTTGAATGCTGTTATCAGAATGTCGAGTTAAACACAGGAGTAGCAAAGAGTTTGATACCTTACAATCATTTTGTTTGACTTAATCTCTTTTGTATTTGAATGCCAGCTGCCCATAGAGTAGAAAAATGAAAATGATCAGCCCTACGTCTGAATCAGATCATCTAACCAACCTTGATGAATGGTTTGGAGGCGAATAGTGCAACTCCTATGTCATAGGAGAGAATATGAGGATGTTGCATCCCACCTGAAGCCACTCTTTGATTAAGTTCAATGAAACATGAAATGTTTGCAGAGAAGCCATTGGAAAACTACACACAAGTCATCCAATCAGAATAGAGGCTACATACCGGGTTTATAGAGTCACTGACTCCCTGGAGAGATCTCCAAGTACTGACGAAACACCAACTCTCTATCCTTTCTCCTCCCAACAAAACTGACCAGCTATTTGTGTAGTGACCTAAAGTACTGGTAAGCTGATATCCAGCTGTTTAATAAAGAAATCCTGTCTTAGTAACTGAGTACATTGTATTATGTATTTGTCTGCTTGCTGTACTTCATTGGACTGCAGCATAATTGTATAGTATTAGTATATGTATAGTTTACTTACTTTTTAAATGATATTCATACTTAAATCATGAATGTCAGATGCTTTGTTACTGAGTATAAAGACAAGACCATACAAATCTTATGATCTAATGCTTGTTTAAAGAAATGCTTTCATGATAGAAGTCAATGTTGTTAGCAAAAGGTAAAAAAATACATAATTTTGAAGATTTGGTCCCAGTTTGAAAGCTTTAATCTCTCGCCAGTCTTGCATGTATCTGATTCGAATGGCTTTAGTGGTGTCATTGGATCTAGTGTCTCTAGTGAGTTTCTGTCCAGAGGAAAATTCCTCTAGGAATGCTGCCAAAATATTACTCAGTCCTCCCAAAAACAGCATACATGATGTACTGCATTCCATTAGCTACATTGTGTTACTTTGGACGCAATACAGTGAACAATATTTTATCCATCCAAAATTAAGTGCCAGTTCATTTAGTACACCTAGCTAATACCAATTCAGTCTAATACAACAATCCTGCAATAAATCAAACATTCATGGAGGCTACAAAGTTTGTGTTGAAACCGTTTGAAAGGTCACTTCTCTAAAACAGTGTGAACAGAAACTGAGCATTATAGGAGTTATTATTGCAAAGCCGTTGTATTAGACATCTTTAGCTTTAACTAGGTGTACCTAATGAACTGGACGTAAGTGTATTTGATTCAAATATCTGGGCTTGTAATGGTTCAGTTGCAGCCATAGATTGTATATAAAAAAGGTGTATACAGTATATAAAACTGCATGGAGAGACTGCTGAAGATTCAAGTGTACTTGTAGAACAAAAAGGCCAGTATTAACGAGTCTACTCTCACACAGATCATTTTAGTTTCATTTAATTTTTACCCTTGAAATATCTAGGAAGGTGTAAACAGAGGAATGCGATTTATGCATTTTATGCCTAAAGCCACACAGCAAAAGTTTATTTATTTTTTTCCCCCCTGCTTAGTCATTAAAATGTCAATGGTTACTTTATTTCTCAGGAAATGTTAACATTCCACAAGGAAAATGTTTGACTCATTCAGAGGCAAATGACTCGAAAAAATGATATAGGTGGTTGAGATAATGTCAGGAAGTAACATTGGTTTTCAATACTGTAGCTTTTACCAGGTGACTCATGAACCTCTTAGGATTACCGTACTGGAAACAATAGTTGTATGTCTAGTTTAAATGCGTCCAAACTCCTCCTGGTTCTGTTGTTTATATCTGGCATTTAAATAAAGAAGAAATGGAAGAATTAGTTAATTTCAGTTGTCAGATGTTCATTTATGTAAAGTCACAGATGATGTGAACACCAAGAATCACTAGCTGGTAGCTTCTGAGCGACGCTGACTGTATGGCTCATAGGGTGCGTTTGTTTGTCTGAGCGGGCTGGGTTTGTTAGCTCTGGGTGGTGACCTTCTATATTCCCCTTTTGTGACTTCACTGGGCACATAGAGTATTTTATTTCTGTGTGGTGTGTATCTTGATTACTGACATGTTGGCTGACTGTAATGACAGCCTGAGTTTTGCCCTGTCAAATCAGGAAATCAGTGCAGAATTGTCACTGAGCAAATTAGGCAGGCCCAGACAATACACTTATAAAATTAGAGTATCCATACAAATCTATTTCTGTACTAAATGTTTCCTGCTGTGTGTCCCCCCCCCCCACCATCAGATTGATTGGGTCAACCAAAATCTCCTTGAGAGACCTTTCCTCTGGCCAAGTGAGATCACTCCCATCCAGAAATCTTCCTTTAGCCAATGAAAATGGGCAGAATACTGGAGTAAGTGTCTTTCTTTGTAAGCTAAGAAATATAAACAGGAAGGCTATATACACATTTCTTTATAAAGAAATAAATGAAGTAATATAACAGCAAATTATTTCCTTCCAGGCTACAATCAACCTTGTTATTGGCTATGATCCCCCAGCCAGTGCTATCCCAAACCCCAATGACCCTCAAGCAGGAGATGTCACAGTGGATGCTGGTATGTTTATAGAGTTCCTCATTATGTGGTAAAATGCAGATGGTTGATTAGAGGCATGTCAGGAGTTTGATCTCTGATCATTTTGTTTTTCTGCTGATTAGGTGGTGGTGGTGTTGAGCAGGGAAATGAGACGCTACCAGATGGAGGCCAAAGTAGCTCTGCAGGCATCCCATCACCCCCTGGTCAGCCTGGTAAACTCCACCTGCAGATGGCCAGGGGACAGAATCGCTCCCGACTAGCCGATAAACCCCAGGACTTCCAGGTCAGTTAGATGATGTTTTTGATAAAGAGCTGATGATAGAAATGATTATCATTAAAGACCATCAGAAACCATGAAGAGGACTGAAACTGTTCTTGTTCAGCTGCAAATCAAAAACTTAATGCCAGTATGTGCAGGATTTGTTATGCTATTAAATCATCGTTTAAATTGTTCTGATGGTTGGTAGAAAAATTTGGCAATCCTGTGAGGGATTATCTTTGCTGTCTGCACAGTGATAGAATAACCCTACAATGGATGCTTGTGGTTGAGGATAAGAAGATCATAAGAAAGCATGATCTCTAATCTTTTTTTATTACAAAATATGTAATGCAGGTTGTCTTTGATAGACTACTTGCATGCTTTGTAATCCTTAGGTATGTTGAAATGGTCTGATTGAAAATCCTGCAATTAGAAAACAATCAAGTTCGGCTCCATTTTTACGATAAAGAACCTTTTCCCACCTTAAGACTGGACCATTGGCGTTAGCGGAGGTCTGCACTCTCTGATTGCCCTTCTAGCTAAATTAGGTTTAAATCGACAGTGTATAAACTGATGTGTTCTTAGTTTTAACCAGGTACTTACCGTCATAATTTATATACATTCATCCACGCTGATAAAATGTTTTCCAGATTCGTGTCCGGATCATTGAGGCCCGTCAGTTGCCTGGCAACAACATCAAACCAGTGGTGAAGGTTCATGTGTGTGAACAGACCCACAGGACAAGGATCAAGAGGGGAAACAACCCCTTCTTTGATGAGGTACTCTTACTTCACTCTTACACAAAGAGACTATAGATGAACCGATTTGAAATGGAATTAAAATGTGTTACTTTTGATTCTATATAAAGGAATTTGAGTTGAGTTTTAGAGCTAAGCCAACCAAAACTTGTGCCTAGGAGGTCCAATTAAACATTTTATTTTGTCTGTCATCAAAACTTTACATGATTTACCTTTTTGGTATTTTCACAGATGTTCTTCTACAATGTCCACATGCTTCCATCAGATCTATTTGATAAGCACATCAGCTTCCGGGTCAGTACACAAATGTCGATTTTGAGGTCCGGGCCTCTATCAATATGTATAAATATATAAACTGGGTATTGATGCACTATCCTCTGCAGATCTATAATTCCTATTCACTGAGGGCTGACAGTCTCATGGGAGAATTCAAGGTACCTGATTTCATTTAGTCATAATTGTAAATAGCTAAGTGTGTGGTGAGTCTAACTGATGTGTTTTTGTTCTCTCACACAGGTGGATATTGGTTATGTTTATGATGAACCAGGTAAGCTTGACACAAACCACAGATTCATTTGTCAATTTTCAGCATATTTCTGTTATTTTAACTTGTGACTGTTAAAGTGACTTTAAAAAAATCAATATTGATATCATTCTTTAACAGTGAACCAGACAATTAAAGGTGCTACAGAGCTCATTACCTTCTTTCAGCTTGTTGTTTTGATGTTCCAACCTGCAATTTTACTATCATGGTTGACTAACACAGCTCTCAAAGCATAGTTTTCAGCTGCAGCAGGAAGTTAATGACCAGCTTGTGAACATAGTTTGGTGGAGCATTTAAGCTAGCAGCTATACAGTCATACTACTTTTCAGGCTATTTTTCATAAGTCTGCTGAGACTGGGTAAAAAGATTGATAATACACTTACATTTATTAGGTGGCCAGAAACACAGCTCCATAATGTTATTCCATTTTTTTAACATTGATTTTAAAACTTGGTTTAAATTTTACTTATGAAAAGGACTTTGAGAGGGAATGAAATGGGGAAAAAATGCAGGTCCCATGTGCACACAAGCACTTGTGAAGTGCTTTTTATTTACCCAGACATTTCTACCTGATGGTGCTGACTGTGTCCTAAAGTGGTGTACGTGTGTGTCTTACATTGCAGCCCACTGTATCATGAGGAAGTGGCTCCTGATGAATGACCCAGATGACTCTAGCTCTGGGGCTAAAGGCTACCTCAAAGTCAGCCTCTTTGTAGTGGGGACTGGAGATGAGCCTCCGGTAAGACCGACAGAAGCTCTTATATAACTTTAACTGGCACTGGCTGCTTCCTATTTCCTCATATAAATAAGGTGGGTATGCTCCTTGATGTCTTCTGACTGCTACTATTCTGTTAATGGTATCTAATGTAGAGAGAGAAAAGGGACTCAAATGACGATCAGGATGACATAGAGAGTAATCTGCTGCTGCCAGCTGGTGTGACTCTGCGATGGGCCACTCTATCACTGAAGGTGTTCAGAGCTGAGGATGTTCCCCAGAGTAAGACCAGCTGTTGTTGTTGTTTTATTTGTATTAAATCGTAATGTAAACCAAACACATACAAAAAATGAATTTCAGCTTGTTTAAACTTGAAATTTGTTTCCCATTGTATAGCTGCGAAAACAAATAAAAACAAAATACAGAATAAACTCTGATAGCTTATTTCTTTCTTCCAATATTTTCTTATTGTAGTGGATGACGCATTTGTCCAGACCATGAAGGAACTTTTTGGAGGAGATGAAAACAAGAAGAACTTGGTGGATCCCTTCTTAGAGGCTTCCTTTGCTGGCAAAAAGGTCCTTGATCATTTGTCTCTTTTTAGCTACAGTGTTGCAGGATATGACATTACTGTGTAATAAAAGAAAACCTCATGTTTTTTTTTTCTTCTGTGTCTCCAGCTGTGTACTAAGATCATTGAGAAGAATGCAAACCCTGAATGGAACCAAGTGCTGAACCTCCAAGTAAAGGTAAGATGGAAAGCTTTATTTTGATTTGGCATAAAAGTAAGAAAGTAACAGACAACATGAATTCACTTTACAGTCTCACTTTTTTAATAGCTCTATCTTGTGTTTTCTGTAGTTCCCCTCCATGTGTGAGCGTGTCAAACTGACGGTCTTTGATTGGTAAGCTGAACAAGATTGCGCTTTAGATTTAAGAAATTTTAGCCTGTGTCATTTTGTTTTCAAGTACAGGCGGTGTTATTTTGAGTGAGCTATTTAGGGTTGAGAAAGTATCCCACAATATTTCTGCAGCAGTGGTCAGCTGTGCTGTGTGTTTCTCTATCACCAACCACATGAGAATAATGTAAGCAGCCTGTGACTCAGGCTATGCAGCGCCCTCCCTTACCCCTCACTAACATGCTTTGAGATCCTGTTGGCACCGTCTCTCAGCTAACTTTTTTATTTTTTTTATTGTGTGTTTCTGAGTGAACAAAACAGTCTGATAACTCAGGTTCAGGAAGGCTGAAGGGAAAGACGGAAAGTTAGAAAAACTGTGTGCCTCAGAGGTGTTGAAAACACTCTCAGATCCAAGGAAGTACCATGGAATTGGAATGGAAAGACAATGTACATCAACTATGCATATTTGGGCTTTATATACATTGTTGTGAGTTTTTCAAATGCCATGGCACTTCCTTCATAGAGGTAGTGAAAAAGCAGAACATAACAATACACCTACAATGTGAAATGTGCATGTTATTTAATCTCAGGTGTCAGTGCTATGTGTGAGTCTTAAGGTGTCGATGGTGATTGCAGGGATCGTTTGACAAGAAATGATGCTGTCGGCACCACATACCTGAACTTGGCCAAGATAGCCTCCTCTGGTGGAGAAATAGAAGGTATTATTTTTGGATTTTTAAATAAAAAAATAAAAATTTTGCTTGAAATTAAGTATCTAATAAGCTTGGATATTTAGTGAAAACCACAATACAGAGGTTTAAAAGCCTTTGCATTTTACCTAGATAAAATATATCATAGTATAACTGTCTAAAAAACTCTGTTTTACGGTTGAAAACCATTGTTACTCTTATGTGCCTGCTTTGTATTAACTTCTAAATGGTACTTGAATTGTCCTTTTTCTAGAAAAACATGCGGGAAATCCGGAAATACCGTCATTTGAAGGTTTTAATAGCGCTCTTTGTTGCTTTGTGTTGCATGACATGTAATGCATTAAAGCATGTTGTGCACACTAAATTGCTCAATAAGTCAAATTTCTGTATGTGCACATTACTAATAAAGCTGTGCTGTGCTCTGTTTTGACATTAGTATTAGTATTTAAACGTTTAACCGTTTAGTTGTCGTAGTGCCTGCCACTCGCTTTCCCAGCATTCACTGTTTCCACCACAGTCTGTCCATCACCACCGCCTCATAAACAGCAACACTGACATACTAACAGTAAAGCTTGGCTTAGCGTAGCTCGAGTCTAATCTCTCTTTAAAGTCTAAACTCCTATTTACATCTCTCCACAGCTACCACAGGTTCGTCTGAGGTGGGTTTCCTGCCAGTCTTTGGGCCCTGCTATATCAACCTGTACGGCAGCCCCAGAGAGTTCACCGGCCTGCCAGACCCCTATGAGGATCTAAATTATGGCATGGTAGGGGTGAAGCCTTGATTTAAATTTTATCTTTATTTAAAATTTAAATCTTCTCTGCTGTCTGTCTTACATTCATTGGTTCATATCAATTTATTCTGTTTTCAGGGAGAAGGAGTGGCGTACAGGGGCAGGATCCTGGTTGAGCTCTCCACTAAGCTTGATGGCAAAGCAGACAAAACAGTAGATAGTATTAGCAGCGATGACCTCCTGGTGGTGCAGGTATTGTGACTATTTTAAGCTCCGCCTAATACCTGACCCATGGTTCAGTTTGACAGAAGTGTAGTTTTATGATTCGGGACAAGATGTGACAAGCAGTTAAGGAAGTGTTTTAAATTGGTAAACTATAATACATAGAATGTGGTCAGCTCTCTTTTCTATAAAGACCTGGCTGATGTTCCTTAAAATGTCTATCCATAAAGTGACACTATATTGTAGTTGGTTAAAATATGTTCTGCTGTCCTCTCCCTTCTCTCTTCCATTTTCTTCCCTACATCAGAAGTACCAGAGGAGGAGGAAGTATTGTCTGTGTGCAGTCTTTCACAGCGCCTCCATGATACAGGAACCGGGAGAGCCAATCCAGTTTGAGGTCAGCATCGGTAACTATGGCAACAAATTGGACACCACCTGCAAACCACTGGCCTCCACCACTCAGTACAGCTGTGCTATATTTGATGGTGAGTGAGGAAGCTACTGTCTGATGTGATACTTGATCTGTTCGCACACTAAAGACCCTTCACTAGCAAGGAACACGCCACAACAATATGTCATTTAAATGTTTAATGAAAGTTCGGAATGTATAAATGATAGGAGGATAGATGAATGGCTGTAAAATGAAAGGGTGATGGAGAAAGAAGGATGTCGTCTGATGGGCTGGTCTGGGAGAATGTACAGAATAAGGGAATAGGAAGGGTTTGGGGGATGAGGGGAGGAGAGGATTAGTGGATGTGTGAAGGGATGAAGGGAAAGGGAGGGTGGGTCAAGCAATCTGACACAAACTGGGCAGGCTGAGGAGAACAGGTATAGATTAGCTTGACAGGTGATTAGCGGTGTGGTTGAGACGTGGCCCCGCTTCCAAACCTACGTTGACAAGTTAACTTAATTTTTTGAAAAAACAAAACATGCTTGCTTAAGAGGATTCTTTGTGTATATTTATGTATACTCTTTCTAGGTAACCACTACTATTATCTGCCCTGGGCAAACACTAAGCCAGTGGTGGTGGTTACCTCATTCTGGGAGGACGTCAGCCACCGGATGGACTCAGTCAACATCATCCTCCACATTACTCACCGCCTGGTAATACTGCATTATCCTGTTATAGATTTCTTTACAGTCAGTTCAGGATTTATTGCCCATGGTTTTCAGCCATTAAAGCGTACTGCATTGTACTAATGTTTGGTAAGTGTTTCTGCATGTGTCAGTGTGAGAATCATTAGATCTAATCCTCACCTCTATTTTGTTGTTGTTGCAGCAATCCAACCTCGATGAATTTAAAATTGCCATCTTGGCAAAAGTCCCTGACAACCAGCTTGTTGAGGTGTGGCTGAAGTTGCTTACTCAGCTGATTGAAGACCTAGAAAGGTAAATAGAGTGATCGTGTTGCTGAAAACATAACATAATTTGTGTTGTCTATGAATCTTGTCATGGAATAAATGTCAAACAAAAAATATGTTCACTTTTACAAAAAACAAATGAGCCAATAGTGGTAATGAGTGGTAAACCCATAAGGTATTTAAGAGTTTACTGGGTAATGTGTGTATTGTTTAGGCCCATTTTGTCTCTTCTTTCCCACAGTTTCACAGCACCTGAACTGGAAGGCCGCTCTAACCTGACATCTTTGGACATCCAAATCAAAAAGCTGCGAGACAGTGCTTTGGCCACCGTTAAGGATGGCGCCAGACACATGAGAGAGGAGGCCAGAGAGATCCGTGAAACTGTGTCTGACATAGAGTCCTGGGTGGACAAACTTACGCTGCTGGCTGAGGAGGTACATACACAGCAATGAACAACATTTTCAAACATTGTGACATACAATCAGTTTTCTTTAATAAACCAGGTGGAAACACCATCAGCCGTGGCTATCTTTTGGTTTGTCTTGTCATACTTTTGGATTTGTTCACAAGTTTTTACCATCACTGTGTCCAGCCCCAGAACAGCATGCCTGACGTGATCATCTGGATGTTACGGGGTGAGAAGAGGGTGGCCTACAGCCGTATCCCCGCTCACCAGATACTCTACTCCACACACAGTGAACAGGCCTGCGGTCAATACTGTGGCAAGACACAGACTGTCTTTTTGAAGGTACACATCTACAGTCAATAAAAAAGGATAAAGGAATGGTTTGAAAGTTCATTTTAAACTCAGGGTTTTGTCCCCCTCAGTACCCCCTGGACAAGAACAAGGGCTTAAAGGTGCCAGTTCAGATCAGAGTTAACATGTGGCTGGGTCTGGCTGCACATGAGAAGAAGTTCAACTCCTACTCTGAGGGAACCTTCAGCGTATTTGCTGAGATGGTATATCACTCCAAAATCTCTAACAATTAAAAAAAAACATGTACTTCTCTGTATTCACAAATTATTGCTAGAGAACTTTAAAGATTTTGAGGATTATTCAGAGTTAGCAGTCAAGTCCCAGCATCTTAAACTAAACATGTCCTCCTTTGCGTTTATAGTATGAGAACCAGGCCCAGGTGTTTGGGAAGTGGGGGACCACCGGACTGGTGGGGCGCTACAAATACTCAGACGTAACAGGCAAGCTGAAGCTGAAACAAGAGTACTTCATGCCCCCAAGAGGGTGGGAGTGGGAAGGTGATTGGTTCATTGACCCAGAGAAAGCGTGAGTATAATTGTAGATCACCTTTTTGGTGTCCTTCCTCCTATGAAATACAAAACATTTGACCAAGAGGACTTTATAATGTGATATTTTCAGATTCAGACTAGTTTAATTATTTTATGGGTTGAATATGTCTTCTCCCCACTAAACACACATTCTGTGAACTGTAGAGGAAGTGGGCTACATCCGCTCTCTACTGTTAGCATTCCTCTCATGCCATTGACCAATTTAAGTACCAGGCTGTGCCAGTGAGCTGGAAGTTGTTCACACTTCATGTACTTCTCTCTGTGTATATACGAAAAGTAAAAATGCCTATGTGGAGCATCAAAAGGAACACACACTTTGACAGCTTTATTTGTGTTAACTATTTGCTCGAGTATGGGTAACAGTTGGGTTACTCCCCGCATGTAAACATAGTCACTGTCAAAACAAGCACACTGTTTCTTCTGTCACGTTGTCATTTTTGCATGCATTGGTGTGTCATTATGTCTTTTTATTTTTTTTTTTACATACTACCACTAGAGTGTGCCAAATTTCATATTTCATGCAGATATGGTACGTATGTTTGACTTTATGTTCCAGTCTGTTAACAGAGGCAGACGCTGGACACACTGAATTCATGGACGAGGTGTTCCAAAATGAGACTCGCTTCCCTGGTGGAGAGTGGAAGGCACCCTCCGAGCCCTACACCGATGTGGTGAGAACAGCACTGCTGACATCCAAATGTGCTGGGTGGCCACAAATAAAACAAGTCCTTCTTGCTGTGACATGCAACACAAAAACATGCATGAATGTCACAAAGACCCACATGCCTTCTCTTATTTACTCCATTTGTTCTTCTTATTTCACTCAGCTTTCCTTCAGATGGCTATGATGGAGGAGTTATCTATAACATATCTAATGAATAGGCAAGACACATGAAGAAAATACATAAGCTAACAGTGTGTTTTGTTGTTGCACAGAATGGAGAGAAGAGCCGTAACCCTGGAGAGTTTGATTGTCCTCCAGGTTGGAACTGGGAGACTGAGTGGAGTGTGGATGACAACAGAGCTGTGGATGATCAAGGTGCAGACATTTATCTAAGTAGACAAAATCTGGATGAAACCTACATTATTGTATCCAAACTATAATGAAACAAAGGCAAATTGTTGTCTGCATGTGTCTGTGTGTGCACACTCTATAGGCTGGGAATATGGAGTCACCATCCCACCAGATGACAAGCCTCGGTCTTGGGTCTCTGCAGAGAAGGTGTACCACATCCACCGCAGGAGAAGGCTTGTTCGACCTCGCAAAAGAGTTGCAGTCCCTGCAGGAGCAGTTGCGGAGGTCAGCATAGGACTATTGGGCAGTACTACAGTGTATATACTGTAGCTTATTTTTATTTTTATGCCATATCCATTTTTTTATATCGGAAACTGCAAAACACAGTTCTGATTATGTTAGATAGATTGATAGACAGATATCCAGGTATTTCTACATACCAAATTTTTTTATTTAATCTTGCACTACTGCAGATTGTTTCAATGTCTCTGATTGACTCATTTAAAATACAAATTGCATTCCATGTTTATTTTTGGCCATAGAGGCGGAACCAAGGTGACCCTGAGGGTTGGGAATTTTCTTCCCTGATTGGCTGGAAGTTCCACCAGAAGGAGCGTTCATCGGATACAATTCGTCGAAGGCGTTGGAGACGGAAGATGGCACCAGAGGGACGGCTCGGCGCATCCGCCATCTTCCAACTGGAGGGGGCATTGGTGAGTAAAAAGGCAATATAAATGTTTTATTCTGGCTTGAATCTGTCAGCAAAAAGATAGTTTTGACTGTGGTTTAAATACTCAGAATCCAAAAGTAGGAAGGGCTGGCATAAAAGCTTGTACCAGATCTGAGCTCAAGAAGTCACCAATTATTTCCAAATATTTACTTTTGAATTTAACACTCATCTATGGCATGTATTTATTTGGCAGTGTGTGAGACACATGAACAGTTAAATAGCTCTCAGATGTTTACTCTGCAGGGTGTTGATATTGAGGAGAAGGAGAAAGGCTCCAAGGCCGATGCCACCAAAGCAGATGCCACCAAGCTGTTTGGGGCCAACACGCCCACTGTGTCCTGCTCCTTTGAAAGTAAGCACACAGTCACACACATGAACGATCATGAACATACAAAGAAATATACTGAATAATGTTTGTTTTTTTACCATACAGGGTCATATATGTACCATCTCCGTGTCTACCTTTATCAGGCACGGAACTTGACATCTATGGACAAGGATAGTTTTTCTGGTAAGATTCTACTCGCTGGTCAAAAATATTATAAAACGATTTGTTAAAATGTCAACATTAAGACTGCAGAGAGATTTCAAGTCTTGCTTTTAATATTAAATGAGTCACATTGCAAAAATAGCTCATAATGTTGGAAAACATTAACATTAAAGCACCTATTTATTTTCCCTCAAAGATCCGTATGCATACATCTCCTTCCTGCATGTTAGTAAGACAACAGAGAAGCTGTCAGCGACACTGAACCCCACCTGGGATCAAACACTGATTTTCAGTGACGTGGAGATTTATGGAGACCCCCAGAACATTGCTCAACGGCCCCCTAATGTTGTAGTGGAGTTCTACGACTATGACCAAGTGGTAGGTTGTGCCAGATTTACTTAGAAAAAAGCATTTGTGCAACGAATGTGCATATAGGGAAAATTAAACATGACTTGTATATTTCAGAAACTCTGGGAAATGTAAAATGGCACAAAACATTATTTGAAAATGCCCATTGGACCTCTACTGGTTTTGAGATTGTTGAACTTGTTGTTTTCATCCTTATGTCTGTCCACCTTTCCTCTACACTCTGTTTTTGTCTATTTTTTTGTATTCATTTTTAGTGTTCTAGGAATTAAAAGTGTTTATAAATTAGAAGGTTAATGCAGGTTAATTTGCCTCAAATGAGAGAATCAACTAAAGACATAAAAATAAACCTGTGACATGTTACCTTCTGCTCAGGGGAGGGATGAGCTGCTTGGCCGCAGTGTTTTCCTGCCACTGGTGAAGTTGAATCCAGGCATGAATGAGACTCCCAAACTGCTATGGATCCCCATCATGCAGAAAGGACGCAAGGCAGGGGAGGCACTGGTGGCTGCTGAACTCATCCTCAAAGAAAAGGTTTGCCCCAAAAGTAATGGAGTATAAGCTGCTTTACTTTAACACCCAGCTAGGTTCTCTAGGTTACAACTGGGATATAGCATGTGAAGTTACTGGTAAAGGTCTCTCCTGTCTCTCTCTTCATAGACAGGCGATTCAAATCTTCCCTTGATGCCCCCAAAGAGAGGAGAGAAACTCTACATGGTTCCTCAGGGCATTCGGCCTGTGGTACAGCTCACTGCTGTGGAGGTACTGCACAACTTTAGACACTGTCCCTCTGAGCTAATGAACATAATTTCTCTAAATCCTGTCTGTGTGTGTGTCCTTGTATCCAGATTCTAGCATGGGGCCTGAGGAACATGAAGCCATACCAGCTGGCTGCAGTGTCTTCACCCAGTCTGGTGGTGGAGTGTGGGGGTCAGAGACTGGAGTCTGCCGTCATCAAGAACATGAAAAAGAGCCCAAACTTCCCCAGCTCTGTCCTCTTCATCAAAGTGGTAATGGCGATGTTACACAAGCATGTGTGTGTGTGTGTGTGTGTGTGTAACAAGTTCAGAGCTATTAAACAAGGGAAGTAATTTAAGCCAAAATCAAATTAAGTATGATGAAAATTACTTGGTAAAAGTATAGCTTTTAAACAATACTGTAAATTCCTTATACATTTTTTTTTTGTCTTTACACCCTCCATCCAGCTCCTTCCAAAGGATGAGATGTACACGCCTCCCATTGTGCTAAAGGTGATCGACCACCGTCCATTTGGCAGGAAGCCTGTGGTGGGTCAGTGCACCATCACTGCTTTGGAGGATTTCCGATGCGACCCATATGTCGTCACTGCAGAGGGAGCCATGTCTTCCAAAAGTAAGGAGGCAAACGTAAGAATATTTGAATACACTTAAAACAGAGACAAAAATTGTTCTAATATTGTCCTGACATTATCCACAGTGCATCTGATGGCCTCCTCTTCCAAACATGTCTCTATTAAGATGGATGAGTCAAGACCTCTGCTAGAAGCTCAGGTAAACTCTACCTCTGTACCACAACATAACATATTCCTCATGTTGTTCATAACTGGTATCCTTCTTTCTAATACACACATTAAGTTCCATTTTGTTACTAAGAAGTGCAAAATTTGACTGTGTCAAATTTGACAAACCTTATAATTCTGGCTTGCAGTTCATGTACAGCATGTCAGCTGCTGTCAACAAAATGGCTTCCCCTACCTCCTACTTTGTATGTATGGTTACTTATTATAGCTTTCTGATTCACAAGGCTGGGCACCAATTACACTGGATGGCTGAGATCACTTAATCCACAATGCTACAGCAAGCTTGACAAATGCCTTAATAATGATGCCATTACTTTGTGGAAATTGTGTAAATAACAGCGATGGTTTAATTGGCACAAATTTAATAAGCACATTTTCATTTTCATAGCAGGGGCGTAACATGTAAATGGTCCCTGGAGCAAATTAAGCTCCAAAGCATTCACTTCATATGGAAGCTGATTTTGTTATTGAACCGTCACTGTCATGATGTGGCTGGAAATACAGTTTTTTAAATATTCAACTTAAAGCAGAAGTTGGACATTTTGGGAAATGTGCTCATTTAAAGGAGCCATATGCAACATTCACTGCTGCACTACAGCACCAGCATCTCAGACCAAAAGGCCCCACAGCCCACCAGACTCCATTGAGGGGGGAAAATAGAAATTTTACCTTGCAGATGATTGTAAAACAATATCCCCGTAGGTTTGGTACTTGGGGCGGGTGAGAGGGGCAAAGAGGCTGGCGACTGTGGATCTGAGGTTGTGGATGAGAGTAAGACAGTGTAAGAGGTCAGTGAGGTAGGAGGGGGCAAGGTTATTGAGAGCTTTGTAGGTGATGAGGAGTATTTTAAACTGGATTCTGTGTTGGATAGGGAGACAGTGGAGGTTTTGGACGACTGGAGTGATGTGGTATATGGTGCTGGAGTAAGTAGACGGGCAACTGAGTTTTGGATGTATTGGAGTTTTTGAGGAATTTGGTGCGTGTACCGTACAGAATGCTTTTGCAATAGTCCAGTTGTAAGGTGATGTATGCTTGGATGATGCTTTCAGTAGCTAAAAAGGAAAGGAAGGGATGAACATGGGCAATGTTTTAAAGATGTAAGAATACAGATTGTGTAATGTAATTGATGTGGTGTTCAAAGGAAAGGGTTTGATCAATGATAACAGAGGTTGAGGATTTTTGTGGTGCTGGAAAAGAGGGAGAAGTTTGGCAGGATTTGACGAGGGATTTTGGGCTGATGAATTTGTTTGCATCCTTGAATTTGTTTTTGTGAGGCAGTTTGTGAGATTGGAGCAAGTGGTAGCAGTAATAGATTTGGTTGAAATGTAGAGCTGGGTATCATCGGCATAACAGAGGAAATGTAGTCCATGATGTCACCAAGGGGGGAGCATGTAGAGGATGAGGAGAAGTGCACCAAGCAACAAATCTTGAGACACCCTGCGAGACCAGGGCAGTTTCTGATTTGGATTTATTAATGCTGATGGACTTGCGGTGGCGGTCGGAGAGGTATGATCTGAACCAGGAGAGGGAATGCCACTGATGCTAAGGCAGTCACTTCCTGGAGTCTCTGTTGGTTGCATTGCAACCTCATGTTGATGACGAGGCTCCAGAAACTGACTGCACCTGGCCAAGAAATAATCAGGCATGTAACATAACTTGCTTTTACACTTGATTTTGGGTTTTATGTGGCTTTCTAACTCTTGGCAAGAAAGCAGAAAAGCATATTTCCTGAAATATTTTACTAATTCTTTAAATATAACAAACATTGTTTTTGTTTTTTGTTGGAATTACACTGTAATCTCAACAAGCAGTCTGTAGTCTCACATGTTCCATACAAGAAATGTATCACAAAGTAATTAATTCTGTGTTGTGACAGAAAGGATAGTTTTTATTCTTTAGATTTACTTTTACTTAAGTCAAGTTTGAAAATCTTACAGTGGTCATAATCAAGCAGGACCTCTAGGTCTAAAAAGTGAACCCAATGTTGGAAGTGCCTTACACCTGCATTGTTTTAATGGCTGGCACGGGGCAACTACCATGGGAGGCATAGCAATACTTATCCCCTCCCCAGCTCCACCCTCACATCCAAGAAGGAAGTCCCCAAACCAATGGGTGACATCACGCTGGCTGCGTCCACTTCTATACAGTCTATACAGTCTATGGTCATAATTCAAAGCCAGGTCTCACTCATGGCAGGCACGAATACCACTAAACCATTGGTGCCATGTAGCAATTGAACGGATGGGTGGAATTAGTGGGTCCCCCAGAAGCCCGGGACTCTAATGCAGTTGGCCATTCTGCACATTACTTTGTTACGCCCTTGTTTTCAGATTGGCTGTCAATTGTGAAATTGCAACTGGGATCTCCTTATCAACCTTTCCTTTACCATCATTCCTTGTTTCTTTCTTGTCTATATGTGTGTTTTTGTGTTTTATGTTACTATGTTTATGTACTTGTGACTTCTCCTCTGTTTTTTCTGTCTCCAAAGCACGCAGAAAAGGTGAGAGTAAACAAGATAATGTGACGTGACATTTAAGATTCTTATACCAAATGCAGAGAACAATATATATGAAGATTAAAATCGTCCAATTTAATCTTCAGGAGAAAGAGACAGTCGATTGGTGGAGTAAATTCTACGCTTCAACTGGAGAGCAGGAGAAATGTGGCCCTTACCTCAAAAAAGGGTATGACACCTTGAAAGTAAGTTGTATTTCTTCTTGCATCATATATTAAACAATTCATCTTTGTGTTGTTGTGTGTCATGGTTATGTAAGTAATGACAAATTGTACAGGAGCTTTCCCCTGAGCTGCAGGTGACTTGAATGTGACTGTTTATTCTCAGGTGTATGACTGCGAACTGGAGGATGTCCCAGACTTCAAAGGGCTGACTGATTTCTGCAACACCTTCAAACTGCTGCGAGGCAAAAATGAAAATGGGGACGACGACCCCACTGTGGTTGGAGAGTTGAAGGTAATTTGTCTCCAAAAATTAATTTTCTAGAGGGGCTACAAAATAGAAAGTAAAGCTCTTAAATTAGCTGAATCTCATTTGCTCAGGACTAAACCAACTTCTTAAACTGTATTAAAGAGGAAAAAGTAGAATCAAATCTGTGTTCTTGTACCTGCAGGGTTCATTCAAGGTGTACCCTCTACCAGACGACCCAGGTGTTGCTCCTCCTCCCCGTCAGTTCAGAGAGCTGCCAGATAGTGGACCTCAGGAGTGTCTGGTCAGGATCTATGTTGTCCGGGGCATTGACCTGCAGCCCAAAGACAATAATGGCAGTGTGAGAATTTATCTGTTTTAGCATCAATAAAAGCAGCAGATTCACACATTGCCCCAGTCCACACCTTCTGCTTCAACTTGTGTTCTCTCTCCTGCTCAGTGTGATCCATACATAAAGATATCACTGGGAAGGAATACAATTGACGACAGAGACCACTACTTACCCAACACCATCAACCCTGTGTTTGGAAGGTAAACACTACGAATGAACACATTTAAGCAATGGATAATTTAATATAGATCACATTATCCTTAGAGGATAAATGTAAAATCCAGTGGACCTTCTCGCTAATCAAACATACCCTTTTATTTAGGATGTTTGAGATGACATGTTTCCTGCCCCAGGACAAGGACCTAAAAATCTCTGTCTATGACTATGATCTCCTGACCCGTGATGAGAAGGTCGGCGAGACAGTGATTGACCTGGAGAACCGCTTCCTGTCCCGATATAACTCCTACTGTGGACTGCCACAAACCTACTGCATGTAGGGAAATCTTGGTGTGGGAAAAACTAAGGGATGATGGGGTAATGAGAACATATTCATTATTTTAAAAAGCAGGCAGAATTAATCTCTCTTCTGTTTTTCCATCTTAGTTCTGGCATCAACCAGTGGCGGGACCAGCTGAAGCCATCTCAGATTCTGGAAAACCTGGCTCGCCTAAAAGGCCTGTCCAAACCCATTAGTGAGGACAACGGCACCTCTCTCAGCTTCAATGGCAAAGATTACACGCTGGATCAGTTTGGTAATACCAAATTTTTAGGAAGAAATAGTGTCAGTCAGTCTAAATATGATTGGACTGTTGGTTAGTGAGAGTGAGTTACATGCAACATCAGTGTCAGGTACAATGGTTTACAATCAGAGGTATTAAGTTAATTTTTACCTCTATTGGTGATAAAGGATTTGCAACACTGTATACCATTCGCAAGTTATAGGGGCCTGCTGTTTGTTTACAGTCTTTTCTTGGAATCTAAAATAAGCAAGCTGTGAGTTAAATAGAAAACTCAGCATTCTAACATGCTCACAATGACAATGCAAACATAATGATGTTAGGTATACTAACTACCATTGTTCACCATATTAGTTTAGCATGTGAGCATGCTAACATTTGCTATTTAGCACAAAGTAGCTAGGCTGATTGTCGTTAGTTTTGCAGATATTTGGTTGTAAATCAAAGTATTGGACGTATTAGAATTTTGACCTGACGATACAGTACCAAATTTTATGGCAATAGTTCTGAACATGTTTCACTAAAAAAAATGTAAATGTCACCCTCTTGGTAGTGGTAAAGTAAAAATCAGGGGATCACCATGGTCATATTTTTCCTCTGGGTGACTTTGAGTGTCTGTGGAGACATTTTAGTCTGGACCAAAGTAGTGGACGGACAGGCCAATATTGTCATCCCTACAGTCATGGTGCTGGCAATAAAATGATAAAAATAGTAACCTCAGCATAGTCATGTGATACAGGGCATAAAAACGCACTATGTCCTTTTAAATGTAACAGTAACAGAATCTTGTGATTTGACTGCTTGACATTTTGACTGAATCTTTTTGCCACATCTAATTTGACTAATTATAATACACTCACTGGCCACTTTATTAGGTACACCTATTCAATTGCTTGTTAACACAAATAGCTTATCAGCCAATCACATGGCAGCAACGCAATGCATTTAGGCATGTAGACATTGTCAAGCCAACTTGATGAAGCTCAAACACAATCAGAATGGGGAAGAAAGGGGATTTAAGTGACTTTGAACATGGCATGCTGATCTACTGGGATTTTCACGCACAACCATCTCTTAAGGTTTACAGAGAATGGTCAGAAAAAAAGAAAATATCCAGTGAGCGGCAGTTGTGTGGACAAAAATGCCTTGGTGATGTCATAGGAGAATGGACAAACTGTTTCAAGATGACAGAAAGGCAACAGTAAATCAAATAACTACTTGTTACAACCAAGGGATGTAGAACACATCGAGCCATGAAGCAGATGGGCTACAGCAGCAAAATACTATGAAGAGTGCCACTACTGGCAGCTATGAACAGGAAACTGAGGCTACAATTCACACAGGCTCAGTAAAATTGGACTATAGAAGATTGGAAAAAGGTTTGGTCTGATGAGTCTCAATTTCAGCTGCGACATTCAGATGGTAGGGTCAGAATTTGGCGTAAACAACATGAAAACATGGATCCATCCTGTCTTGTATCAATGGTTCAGGCTGTGTTCTGGAACCGTACTCCTTGATAGGGGATGGACATTATTCTTCTCTGGGGTTGCTCAAGGTGTGAGGTGCCAGACGGGTGTGGGGATACTCACAAGTCCCCGGCTGAGCGCCGCTACGTTGGAGTTTACTCCGGTGAACAAGAGGGTCGCCTCCCTACGCCTTCGGGTAGCGGGAGGGGGGGGCACTCTGACTGTTAGTGCATATGCACCAAACAGCAGTTGAGTATTCGGCCTTCTTGGAGACCCTGAATGGAGTCCTTTATGGGGCTCCAGTAGGGGACTCCATAGTTCTGCTGGGTGACTTCAACGCGCATGTGAGCAATGACGGAGTTACCTGGAAAGGCGCGATCGGGAGGAACGGCCCCCTGATCTGAACCCGAGTGGGTGACTTCTGTGCTAGTCATGGATTGTCTATAACAAACACCATGTTCGAGCATAAGGATGCTCATAAGTGCACATGGTACCAGAGCACCCTAGGCCGAAGATCAATGATCGATTTTGTAATTTTTTCATCTGATTTGAGGCCGCATGTTTCGGACACTCGGGTGAAGAGAGGGGCAGAGCTGTCAACTGATCGCCATCTGGTGGTGAATTGGGTCAGGGGGTGGGGGAAGACTCTGGACAGACCTGGTAAGCCCAAACGGGTAGTGCGGGTGAACTGGGAACGTCTGGTGGAGGCCCCTGTCCGTGAGATCTTCAACTTAAACCTCCGGCGGAGCTTTTCTGGCATCCCTGTGGAGATTGGGGACATTGAACATGAGTGGGCAATGTTCAAAGCCTCTATTGCTGAAGCTGCAGCGGAAAGCTGTGGTCTCAAGGTC
>JAPMOB010223725.1:1258-20378 GCA_029875015.1 Lepomis gibbosus
GATTTAGGGTGATTTGAGAACCAAAACATACGTACAAAACAGATGAGAGAGAGCACAGAGAGTAATTCACTTGTATAACCGTTAATATGAGTATTTAGTATGAACTCAGCACTACTTTATGGTCATATGGTCAAGTTAACGACACAAGAAAGAATTTAGCAGATAAACACAGTGTCCTTGGTGATCGATCATGCTGCTGGCTGGGATAATATGCCTTTACCTGTATGGCTGTGGATTTGGCGTACACGATCTCCTCATCCACTCCGACGGACACCACAATGGCATCGACTTTGCCAAACTCATCTTCTCCTTTCTGGAAATCAAATAAACAGACAACAAAAAACAAAACTGTTTTATGCCATGCATGAAAGAGCAAGACATTACAAGACTGAGGTGCTCCTGCTTCATCTACGTCATCCTTTATAGAAGCTCTGAGAGAGGAAGAGTGCTGGTGATACATGAATAACTCTGGGGAGTGGAGCCAGGTAGCTACTTGTGTTAGCATCACTGAAAGAAAAGTGAGTAACACATTTAGAGCTTCATGAGCAACATCAGCACCTGATGCTGCATCACCTGGCTGTACATAGAGGGGGTGGCAAGTCTCACAAAGCTGCTTAAAAGTCTTTAAATGCCATTTATGAAGCACCTGAATCGTGCTTTATTAGTTCAACAGGAGCAGTCTGCACATTTGCGTGACTGGGCTGCAACAGCACAGGAAAACGCAGCAACAGCATCAGAATACAACTTCTGAAAACGAGTTTAAGACCTAAAAGTTGCCACAAGATCACGTAAAGTACTTTAAAACATTTAGGACTTTAGATAAAGAGTAGTTTCTGGAGCCCGCAGACACCCTGCACATGTTAACCGGGATGCTGGCGTTATTCTGATGCTAATTAGCCAGCTAACATTAGCATGAACCGTTAACGTGAGACGTGCAAACTTGTCAGTAACGTCTAACACCTTGGCAGACAAATGTCAAGCGCACACGCGTGGTAAAATCGTGTTTTAATCATCACTTTAACATTATTAATTCGCCAAATTAGTACACGATGGTTCCCTGCCCGTTTAACTGCTTGGCTAGTCAGTTAGCTCGTTTGCAAACTTACTAGCTAGCAGGCTAGTTAACGTGGTGAATGGGCTGATGAGTCTGCTAGCATCAGACAGCTAAGTCCGTTTGTCTGATACAAGATCCCGGGGAAAGATCCCCCAAACACGTCCGGATTGGAAAATACTTTTAAAAGGATAGTGAAGCAGATGGAGGGCCTGGCTGTCGGCGCTGGATGCGGGCAGGGACACTCTCACGCCGACAACAGAGTCAACTCGCTGGGCAGAAAAAAACGCGGCTAACTTAGCGGTTTGCTCCTTCAAGCATCTCACTTTCTCCTCCTTAAAATAAACCACAGTAAACGCCTGAACTCCCAGCACACTCACACACGCTCCGACATCACCCAGTTTTACCTTCCAGTTGCTGTATAATCTCTTGATCCGGCGGTAGTACGCTTCCTTGTCCAGGTTTACCGCCATGGCGAGTCCTCCGCTGCAAACTCCAGCTCCCGGCTTCGCTTCTCAGCAGGCCGGAAGATGAAGAGGAGGATGAGGATGATGATCAGTGTCAACTAACAATAACGCACTTTTCTTTCCACGCCTGCTGAGGTCCACGCACCACTACGAGATGCCTCTGCTGCCCTTATAATTTCACCACAGATGCCTTTCCCACTGAGCGGTCATGTAAAAAAAACAACAAAAAACAACCACACAGTAATCCTAATAACCGACCACTCGGTTAAAACGCGATAAAATTATTAAAATATAATGTAACTTGGCTTTTCGCCACACACAACCACGCACGCACCAATCTGTTATAATTAAGTCCTCAGCTCCCCCCCTCCTCCACCACCACCTCCACCTCCACCTCCTTTCCCTCCTGTGCTCCTTTTTCCTCTCCCTCCCCCTCCGAGTCCTCACATATCAGTTTTTATATTAAACACGTTTTAAAAACCACGATGGCGCCACAACACAACCTCCCTGTTCGATTTTAACAAAACTGTTTTACGCAAAATGTGTTTTAAAATTTCTGCCTGTTTTTGTTTCTGTGATTTCATCTGATTGTTTGTTGCGCATTTGAATACAATTTGTCTCGCTGCACTGCCGCAACAGCGCCACCTGCCTTGTGTTGACCACGCTGCTTTTTCCCGCCACGGTGGGTTTTCCCGCCATCGTCATCAAACGCTTTCACAGATGTAAATCTCGCGATAGAAACTGTAGAGATGAGATCACCTGTTTTTATGATTTTTGTGAGACTTCTCAGGGAATAACTTTTGTTTGATCAACATTTTAGGTTGTTTTGGTATATTTGGTATCAAAGATATTTTAATTATCAACTGTATATTTCTAATCTTGATAAATTTCATATTATGAAAATTCAAATTTACCCTTAAAACCCTCATTTGTTGGCTTTACATAAAGGAGTAAAGTGATTTGGTACCTTTTTTCTAAGTCCAAAGGCTTTAAAAAATAAAAATTATTACAGCTTTTTGTTTTAGATTGTTATATAAATTAGTTGTTCATTTTCTTCTGCACACTGTATCACATGTACTTTATTCATCTTTGTTGCTTTGTCCAAGGTCCTTGTTCGTTTATCTCAGAGAAGAAAAGCCTCCCATTTTCCTGGTATTCACTGTGGATCTTCCATGTAAGTTAGTTATAATAAGCAAAATAAATATATACAGTATGTGATTTGTTCTATTCATTCTTAAATTAAAAGAAAATGTTAGAGGCTGTAAGATCAATCAAACACTCACATAGCTGCTGAGGCCAAAACTCACAAATGTATATAAAAACATGAAATATTTTATATTGCTAATCGTGCTCAATTTCATATTATAAAAATTCAAATGTGCACTTAAAAAATGTATTTAGTGGTTTTCATAAAGGAGTTAACTGACATAAATGTTTCTACTAATCCAAAGGCTGTAAAAATTAAAATTTTAATAGCTTTTTGTTTTAGATTGTTATATAAAGTAACGCCTACCTGCCCTTGAGTTGGTTCTTTTTTCTGTATCACGTGTACTTAATTCGTAAAATAAAAATCCTCCCATTTTCCTGATATTTATGGTCAAAACAGACGGCTTCTTCCATGTAAGTTAGTTATAATGAACAAAATAAATAATATATACAGCATACGATTTGTTCTGTTCTTAAATTGAATTATTTGTTTCGCCTGTGAGATCAATCAAACACTCACACAGCTGCTGAGGCCAAAATGTGCACCGCCGAATGTATATTAAAACATAAAATATTTTATTTCACTGTTAAAAACATTTTCAGGATATCTACAATAAACCAGCGCTGCTTCATTTCATCTGACTAGGAACAGGTTTTTTTTTTGGAAGCAACCATCCCTTCACTTGATTACACAACAGACCTGAAAGCAATTTGTGAAAGTAAACTCTTATGTTACAAAGTAAAGCTTTTAAACTGTCTTGTCCCTTTTCCTCTTACTGTAGTGTTTTTCAGAGCTGGTGCTTTTACGTCATTCCTATATATACATATATATATATATTTATATTTTTTTTATTCCCAAACACCAACAAATGTTCCTTATAAAAGAAAATATGCACCACACATTTAAAAAGCTCTTATGTCGCGTGGTATTTCAGCAGGAGAGGAGAACAGAGAACGCTAGAGCGGTTTTCGTTCCTGAATTTTAGCACCTGTTTTAAGTTTTAATTTAAAATCCTTTTCCAAAAGATGACAAAACGCCATTTGGCCTGCGGCAGATTCACTTCCAGGTAGGCTCAAAATGGCTTATTACAAACATTTGACCCTCTTGTTCGACTCCAAACGACCTTTAAGACTGTTTGTGCTTTGCCCACTTGTTGCTCGTTTGTACATTAAATCTCCAAAGTGGTCACTGACCCCATCAACACCAAAGCACCTGCACATTACTGAGGAACAATGTCATTCACGTCAACAAAATCCTCAATGTAACAGTAAAGGGAAAAGCGTTTACACAGATGAGGTGGAATTTATGAAATGAATGAAAAAAAATTAACTGAATTCATCATCATGATCTTCATCCTGCACTTTTTTCTTTTCAAAACAATTAAAAACACGATAAAATGTTCTATTTCTTTTTTTTATCAATCAAGTCCATATGTCAATTCACAACAGATGATCAATAAGGAAAGTCTGGGGGGGAGGGGCTTCAGACTGCGTATTCTTCTGTATTATTACTCATCCGTCAGCTCAGGGGGGATCACAGAAAAGTATCCTGCAGTGATTTTTAAATACTTTGTCGTGACTCGTCTCGTCTTCCTTTCGCCAAGCTGACATAACAAACAATTTTGTGCCAATACCAGAGCCTCATCATTCATTCATTAATTTCTCTCTTCATTTGCATTTCATGTGTTGTCCCTTGTCCTCTCAGTGCAGCGCTCCTCCGTCAGGACACGTCCCTCCTCTATGTGACGGTGGTGGAGTTTTGCCCTCGGATCGAACACCAGGCCATGAACACGTCTCTGTGGGCGAGAAAAGCTAAAAGGTCAATTCTGATGATGCCGTAACATATGCAGGGTGTGTAATGTTTGGACAAGCCGCATTTAAAATCTATCTGCATGATAAGTTAGTTAATATTTACAGATGCATAATATCCCACATGTAACTCTCTTCTTCACCAAATAACTCAGCAGTAACTATAAAATAATTTTATTCTCAGAAAACTAATAAAAAAACTAAAGAGGGTTTTAGAAATACTTTAAGCCAGTTTTTTAATTATATATTTCTTGTGCATTTTGTTCTGTGACTGAAAATACATCCGTCCTCTCCAGAGGACGTTATGTGCCAAAGGGTTTATTCTGCCTCTGTAGCTTTATTTTGTTGTTTTTATTTAAACTGATAATAAAATCTGCATTTTAATAACATTGTGTATTTATAACACTTGCTTTTTGTAAATGTTTTTTTAAAAACAGTTTTTTGGACCTATATTCAGTTCTGTTTAATCCCTTTTGATGCAGTTTATGTTAACAATGAGATATATTGGGCGAAAAAATTTATAGACATCGATTTTCACTTGTTCAAGACAAACATAAAAATATTATTACTTTGTGATTTAAAAATGAATGCATTAAGCCTGTATTCAGGTGTGTTTTTACCACCAGGATGGTCCCAGTGTCAGACTCCCATTATATGGTTTATTATCATAATCTTCTGTTTACTGAGCAGAGTTGATCTGACACATGGCAGAGAATAATCAGAAACCTGAACAAGGTGTGTGTGTACATGCCACTTTCTATCCGAGTAATCTGTGTGTTCATCCAACAAGATACAAACCTATTGTCTAGGTTTCTGAAACCAGATGTTTAAAACACATATCCAATAATAACCAGGACACTACTGTACGTGTAAATACGTGTATTAATGCTGTGTTGACAAACTCCAAATCACTTTATTTGTCCACATACTACTTTACATACTGTACCATGCATACTGAATATGTTCTCTGCATTTAACCCGCCCTAATTTGGAGCAGTGGGCAGCCATGAGCAGCGCCCAGGGAGCAGTTAGGGGTCAAGGGGCACCTTTTGCATTGCCTGTGCAGCAATCCTCCGGTTCCCGAGCCAAGTCCTGAGCTAATGCTGCCCCATAATACCACACAAGTTGTGCGTGCTCAGGTTGTAATTAGAGCCGAAAGAATTTGTTAATTTATTGACAATTTTGATAATCGATTAATTGTTTCAGTGATTTTTGAAAGCAGAAGTGCTGATCTCTGGGTACAACATCCCAACGTTAACAACAAACCAGTAGGATCCAGATTTGTTGACCGTGTTGTTTTTTTTACACACACCTGCAGTGCGTGGCGACGCACTCGTTGCTGCAGTACTCCTTGTCCCAGTCTTTGCTCTCCACAGCGGGGTTGCTGCAGCCGGCACGCACACAAATGTTTCGGGTGGCGGTGGGAGTCACACTGGGGATGGGGGCAACGTTCACCTCAACCTCCATCTGGGAGACAAAGGACAAATATAGATGTTTAAATTTAAGGTTATGGAAACCGTTGTTGAAGCTACGTTTCATGTGTTGCAAACATCATCCACAGGTCTGCTGCTGGGCTTACCCCTTCCTCTGCTACTTCCTCTCCTCCCGTCACCACATCGCCCGACTGTTCCATCTCCACCGCCACACCGGCGGACATCGACATGCGTGTTTCACCGGATGACGTCACAATGATGGGCGTGCTTGTGTCCGACTGCCGTGACGATGGGACGACCTTGATCTGCAGCGGAGGCGGAGCTGTGGCGGCACCTCGCGGTTTGGCCTGCAGAGGCGGAGGGGCCTGGGCGTGCACCATCTGCTGCAGCCGAGGCGGAGGAGGGGTGCTCTGCATCTGCTGCAGAGGCGGCGGCTGGCGCGGCGAGGAGGCGGGCGTCGCCGTGACGGATACGGCGCCAGAGGGCAGTTGCGTCTGCTTGATGATGATCTTGGTGACGGTGGGGGGGTTCGGCGGGGCGGTGACGGGCGGAGGTTGGGGTTTGATGGCGCCGGTGCGGGAGCGTGTGGTGACCTGAGGCAGGTCCATGATGATGTTGGAGGTGCAGATGTTGGTGATGGTGTTCTCCTCGGGGTTGTAATGCTGTGACCTGGTGGCGCGAGCGGCTAGGGTGGCGGCAGGTGTGGCTGTAACAGCGGGGGGTGGCGCTGGAGATGGTGGTGATGGGGCGGTGTCCATGACTTCAATAGGGGTCTGAAGAGACGATGGACACAATAAAGAAGTTAGAATGTGTCATCTGATATATCTTAGGAGACAATAACGCGCTTATTGATGATGTTGTTACCCGTAGGGGATGTTAAAAGTGTTTCTGTGGTTTATAACAAACCTGTTACTTATTTAAAAACAAAAAACTGGGCTAGTCGATATAAGTGATCGAGATAAAAGCATTTCCTCAGTAAGAAAATGAGAAACTAGACAATCTCCTAAAAACTAATCACATCCAAATAACAAAGCCAGTTTCAGCAGTGCATTTCTCAAAACCAGGTACCGCAGGGTTGCTTGTGTTAGCTGAACATCAACATTAGTTTTTGTATCGAAAGTTGGATTAGACGGGAGAGACGAGAGCTCACACAGGAAACTTATCAGAATAACGTTAAACGTAAAGAGATGTTATAAATAAACAAGACTGCTGACAGCATAGAATAAAACCGCTAAATGACGACTTATGTTGGAAATGTAAAAGTGAAATCAGAACCTTTTTTCATTTGCAATTGGTTTGGTTCAGAAATCCCTTCCCTTCTTGCAGAGCTAGGGGATAAATCCCAAATACCCAATATATCCAAGTGTCAGTTATCTGTCATTTCTGTGGGTACAATAACTCTGTCAAATTATTCTTAGACACTGGAGATCAACGAGTGGAGGACTGGGTCAGTGCAATGATCTAAATTACATCTTATGAATGTTTGCTGAGCAGATTAAGTGATAACTTTGGGGAAGGGGTGACCCCTTGGGTAAGGTTTTGGGACTACTACACAAGGGTGGGTGATAAATCTGACTGAGATTTATTTATCACTTATTTGTCTTGATGGGACCCTTTAATACTGTGATACTTCTGTAACATGGTCGAATAATTTTTGTTAGTGCTCATCCACTTCCATCTATACACACTGCTCCAGCTGTTTATGTCCACTGGGCTAAAACGCTGGAGTCCGTCACCAAGACAACTGTATGCATGTTCCTGTGTCCTGACACAAAGTATGTGCACGATGTACAGAACCTGTGTAAAAAATTTAATTAAATAAATAAACAAGACTTTGGTGGTGTGGCCAACTTAAAGCCCCGTTTGGCCACAAAGTGGGATGAGACCGTCCGAAACCGTGGCACAAAACAGTTTAGCCATCACAGAAAGAAAACACCACAAACCATCCAACATAGCATGCAGAGCGCGCAGAGCGTGCAACCTAAACCGCCAACAAGTTATGAGGCACACCGCAACACAGCGATGTCGCGGTGTGCTTTTTCCTTGTTAACAGACAGATCACATGTGCTGCTGTGGTGCCATGACGCAAAATGAGGGAATTGAACAGATGCAGACCAAAGATAGAGGCCAAGCTTTCACGCTGCTGAATTTATAATCACATGGTTTTAGATGTTTGTATATTTACGTGCACAGGCTTGCAGCTCATACAGTATTTGTTATTTTCTGAATCTACCGCAGGGCAATTTCAAGCTTAAGAGAAATAATGACTTAATCATGATGTGTATATATATCAACAGACTGATAACGAAATGATCACAGTAAAATTTTGTGCCATATTGCTCAGCCCTGCAAGGCGTAACTGCAATTCTTAAACATGCAACTGACTACTTCCGCACAGACGTTATCTTTCATGCAGCGACATCCTGCCTCATAGCAGCTGTAGAGTTTTAGAGGACTCGTCAGTCGGACGCACTCACCTGAGAAAGCTGGCCGGCTCTGTACTCGGCCAGCGCCTTCAAGTAGTCCTTCTTCGCTGCTTCGTTTTTCCTCTTGTAAACCTGGAAAAAGGGATAAATTATGCTGTGACATTAAAATCACTGCATTACTGGACCCATATCTGTTCTCATACAGCTGAGTGAGAGGAGACACTTTTAGATGGCCGAAAAAATCTATTATGTCGCATTTCTTTTAAGAACTCACTCACTCTGCCTGACTCACAGTAAGCGTATGGCTAGTTAACTAAAAATGTATCAACTACACATTTCATATCTCAGCCAGGACCGAATGTTTTTCTACAACTATTCCATGTCAGAGAGACAAATTCCAGGTTTTCCATGACTGCATGAATTCCTGATAAAAGTTTCCACCGTTGCCGTCTTACCTGTTTCTGCTCCTCCCCCAGGCTGTCCCACATGGAGGCCACGATCTTGGAAACTTCTCCAAACGTGGCGTTGGGATTTTGGCCCTTAATAGCTGCCTGTGTGTCCCTGAAGAACAAGGCGTAGGCGGACACAGGTTTCTGGGGCTCGTTGGGGTCTTTCTTCTTCTTCCCCTTCTTCCCTCCTCCCGCGCCCCCTTTCCTTCCAACAGCTAAAGAGAGGCTGGAGGCGGGGGCAGAGAGCGGGGAGTCCGACATAGAGGTGTCGAGGGAGATGACTCCGGGAGAGACCGCGAGGGAGACGGGAGATTCAACCAGGACGCTCTGATCGGAGGGGAAGATACGTGTTAGAATAAAGAATAAACAGCATTTACAAATACTGTTTTTTTTCATTTCTGTTATTCTTACACAACAAATAACACGAAAGAAAAAGATTAACTATTTTAAATTCAGTTTAGTATTTATCAGAAACCTATTTACTAAACTGAATTTAAAAAACTGAATTTCTCTGATAGATTTGAAGTGGTTTAGCCGGCATTTCACCACTGACCAGTGAAAACCACGGCTAACTTTGATGATTTAGATTTTGTGTCATATAGTTTATTACTAATACAACACAAATTGAAATTAGCGAAGCCTGCAAAAAGTTGCTGATATAGGCTAATTTTTAATTTGCCAGAATAATACTCATAACTCATAATAACAAATGTTGGTTCAGTTCAAACCAGTTTAAGCTGGTAAACTGGAAACTGAGCCAACCATAAACCTGACATTTTTGTATGTTTCCTGTGTGCTGGAGACTTAAACCACTTCAAAACCATATTTCAAATCTACAACAATAACTATTTCTTACTTATTAAGCATTAATGAGTTTAAAAGGAGACCTATCATACTGCATTTCCAGTCCTTCTGATCGGCCAAGACCCTGAAGCATGTTACCAGGCGGTTGTAGCAAAGGGGTAAGCCCTTTCACTGGAACAGTGAAGACGACCAAAGCCTGCATGGACGGCTCGGTGTAGGCCCACAAACGACGTGAAAACCCTGTGACATCCCGTGTAACCATATTGCTTTGATTGTAAACTCTCAGTGAAGGAGTGACGCTGCGTTAGCGTTTGGCAGGTAGGTGGGCTGATTAAACACAGATTATCCGAGTCAGAAAAAAACTCTGAGCCATGAAACGTTTTGGTTGTGCAGCTACCAGACTTACGGTCTTTCTGTCATTGCTCTGCGTCATTGAATCACAGTTATGCTGCGCGATCTTGCGCAGTAGACGCTGGTGCCAACAGGAAGTAGTATTTTATTGGTCCAAAACTGGCTTCACTGCTCTCCATTCAAATCAGCGGGGTGGTTTCATCCAGAGATAAACTGTCTATAGGTTGTAGCAGCTGAGCGATACAGACAGCATAGCGCCGCAGGCAAACGACCATATATGGAAAACTGTCTCTGTGATGTCAGAGTTGAAACCAGAGCGTTTTGGACAGTGGGAAATCTGAGACTTAGGCTCATAGGGATTTTTTTCAAATACGTTTACTTTATTATTTGAAGCTTTCCGCATGTTTAACATGAACATCTGACATTGTAACATTACAGATAAGATAGAAAATACGGAAAAAGCGTAATAGGTCTTCTTTAATTCTCAAAAACTACATGAGGCAATCTGCTTCGTCAGGACGGTGTAGCTGATGTGGGCGCCGTCAACTATCATTTCATGTAACTGTATAGTTCAACAGTTAGTTCATGTACGGCCACATCCATTGCAGCAAGAAGTTGATCATGAAATTGGTCTTGTGGGACTTTAAGACTCACCCGTCTAAAGTCGTCCATGTCGTCATCCTGGAGCGAGCTGGTGGGCGACGCCGTGGCCGACAGAGGGTGTTCAGGCGACTGGGCGTGTTGCAGTATGCTTCCGCCTCCCAAGCCGAGTCCCAGTTGAGCGCTGAGCTCTGACTGGTCGATAGTGGTCAGCTGGTTGGACCCCAGCAAGCCCTGGCTCATGTCACCCAGCGGGACATCGATGGTTACCGGGGACGAGCTGCTGAACTGAGAGCCGATGGGATGTCCGAGATCCTGTGAAGACGGGAGCAGAAAATGAGAGCGAATTAAAAAACTGGTGTTTGACACAGAGATGATTTGGCACAGTTAAAATTTCCTGCACGCCTCACCATTCCCAGTGACGACCCCAACAAAGCACTTCCTCCTGTCTGGTTGATGACTCCCAGACTCAGGTGCTCCAGTCCCTGCGAGGGGGCGTTGACGAAAGTGGAGGCGAACGAGGGGTCGTCCCCTTCCACCACAGCGTTCCCGGGCACCACCACGCTGTCGGAGGGGCCGGTGTCCGACAGCTCCCCGAAATGGGACACCACCGAGTCTGGGTCCAAAGAGATGGGAGGTATCTCGAACTCCTCATCGCCGAGGCTGGGAGTGTGGAACGTCTGGAGGGCCGGTGGCGACAGAAGAGGATGGAAAGCAAGAACGGGAGGAGAAGAAAAGTGGAAAGAGGAAACAAGTTTGTGAGAAATTGGGGTGGAGAGGTGCAAACAAACAATTTGGAAAGGAAGGTAAGTGGGGAGAAGATTACTGTTAGTGTAAAAGACTTTAAGATTAATTTTCTAAATACTTAAACATCTCAAGAATACTCGGTGGGATAGAGTCCGGTGTGCTTTCAGTGTTCAGTGGCCTGTGTCACAAAGCCAGATTAGCCTGTTAGCGAGTGCTCTTTAAGCTTAATTCCTGTTTTCTGGTATCGCAAAGCTGGCTCAGGTTCATCACGGCAACGTATGCTGCACGTCGAACGTGCTCCGGTTAGCTTCAACAACACCACTCATAACATGACTGAAGGACCCGTCACTCTGTTTCTTTTTTGAAATGTCATTTGTCAGCCGTTAGAAACACTAACACTGATTTATCTGCAATTAGCTCATGTCAGCCAATAATATCGGCACAGGGCTTTACTTAACATGACAATAAAGTGCAATAGAGACAGGTTTATAGGAGAGTAATGTCTTTAAAACAGGACTTCTAACGAACAGATAATTGACCAAACCAACAGCACAATGAATTAAAGCTGCATATTAACTGTGTCCACACTGTTACATAAACCTTACTGTCATCCACTTACAGATAATCGATCCGTTTTTCAGACTCTCTCTAGACTTCTGGACATACTGACAATGCCAGACATATTTTAAAAAGCCTACAACATAATTCCCACATTTAGTTTTAGCCTTAAAAGCTGGATATTATTTATGTTTCTCCAGATTCTTATCCTAGTTGACTGCCTTCAAAGCGTGCCATCACTTGCTGCTGCACAGCGTGCTGCAGGGTGAACAGCTGGCAGCAGACAGTGAGAACGCCGGTGTCTGCAATGTAACTGAAAAGTATGCGCATAAATCCGCCACTGCAGATTAAAGGAGGCTTTCACACCTGAAAGTCCGCACCAAGGTCCGAGTTTAGTTTTGGTACATTTTGATACATTTAGTTAGTTTTGGTTTGGTTTCACGCTGCATTTATGAGACGCACTAAAGGTGTTTACATGACAGACCTGCGTCCTGTCGTCATCGTCTCTGTGGGCTGCGTCTCGCTGCACTTGACACTGATTGGTTTGTAAACAGTTAACGGATAGCTTTAACTAGAATGAATGAATGAGGGATGAACAGATGTCTATATTATTATTATTATGGCATTACTGGCATTACTACCTGCAGCACCAACTCGCCTACAGCCTACTCAAGGCTCATTCAAATTCGCCAAATAAACGTCCTCGTTATGGGAACATTATATCGTCACCGCCGGGCAGGAAAGGCGAAGAGAAGACAGCAAACGATCTTTCTGCATCTCTGTTCGAGGAGAGGAAAGAAGCGAGTGGCAGTTTGCTTCCATAACGGCTGTCTGTATCAAAAGATGAGCTGTTACGGGAGATTTATAATTGTGTCCTCAAACTCCTGTACTGCAAGCGCAGAGAGATTTACCCGGCGGCGATTCACTAAATCAGCTCGCCTGCCGTGGACTTAAATGTAACAGATGTTCATTTATATGTAAAAGTACCACCGCACTCAGCTTAAAGTCAAATATCTAGAGTACTTCTTCCACCACTGCTTAAAACTAGGTATGAAGTAGAAGAGTTTGAATGGGTGATGTGACACTGTATGTGATGATAATGATAATGCCATGCCTGTAAAATGCTTTCAGACCATATTGAGAATGCAGCCGTTTGTCCCCCTTTTCATAACGTTTCCGTCTATTCTGAATAAAGGTGTATTAAAAAAAAAAACATCTGTCGGCCTCAAACTCAACGCCTTCATGTGCGTCACGTGTCTGCAGCTGCAGGTGTCTGTGGAAGCGGTGTGAAATATAAAGTATTTATAAATAAGTCATACTCCACCAGCAGATCCAGCGAGGTTGAAGAGGTCAATGGGTTTAGTGGCACACTAAAAAATGTGAGTACGTCAGTAATTGCACGTTGAAGTAGATTACATGGGTCATATCTGTGGCTGTAAAACTCTCTTTACATGTACTGACATTAAAGGATCTATACAGCTCCTATTTAGTGTGACTCGCACATCGAATTTATGAAAGGGGGGGAGGGGAGGTCAGATATTAACATGGTTCAATGCTTAAAAAAACAAAACACATTTGAGCCTGATTAGACATGAGTGAGTTGTAGCGTGGTTAATGCAGATTTAAAAACGGCAGAGTCTGATTGGTCCCAGTTTGTGCCTGTAATGTATCACTATTACATTCAAGGCCCAGAGCTGATCATCTCTCTGACAGACAAAACATCTGCTGACTTTCTTTAAAACTCAGAGGCTCGTTTAGCAACGCTTACCGCTGTTTGCGAAGGTGTTTCCAGAATCATCAAAAACTTTGACCGGCGATTAGCCAGAAATGATGAATCTCCTTTTTTTTTGTTCAACACAGGAAAAAGACTTAATGTTGTACTTTACTAGAGCTGCAACGATGTATCGACTATTAATTGAATCGCCAACGATTTTGGTAATCAGTTAATTGATTTGAGTAAATTCTTAAATGTCAATATTTTCTAGTTTCTTCACGCCTCTATGACAGTAAACTGAACATACATATATATATATATGACAAAACATTTGAGGACTTCATCTCTGGCTTTAGGAAACACGGATGGCCATTTTTAATTTTATTTAATCGACAAAATAATAGACTGATTATGAAAATAATCGTTAGATTCAATGTAACATCAATATTGACAAATTTATAGTATAAATAGAGCAGGCTACGATTTTTCTACAGGAAATTGTTTATCTGACATGGTGAGCCAAGCAACATAAATCCTGGCTCATTTTATCCCCTGAACCGTTTATTAGTTACTACATTAAGAATTAAAACTGGTGGTTCCCAACCTGAGGCTCAGGACCCTCCAAAAGGACTGAACAGATGATAAAAAGAAGAGTTTTGGTCTAACCTAAATTGCTGGGCAATTTTACTTCTTCAGGCCTCTCTAAATGATTTTAAAAAGGTGCCTCAATCAAAAAAGGTTGGGGACCAGATCTTAAACAATATGGACATTTACTGACTGGAAGACCTTTGCTGTGTGAAATTAAGGTTTAAGGTTTAATGTATGTGGTCTTTGTTTCAGGCAGAGTAAAAATGTGGAAGTTGCAACTTTAGGAAACTGGTTAAAAATATTTAAATCATGCAGCAGATGTTTTACGTCTCGTGTCCAGGTGGTTAGAAGGATTCTGGGAACAACTTCAGAGAGAGTGTTGCTGAACGACCTTCTGGGATTTCTCTTTCGGTAAAACAAATGCTTGTGCATCAAAACAGTTTTATGATTTGGGTTGGTCATGTGAGGATTAAATCAGTATGTGTGCTGACAATATAATCCACTTATCAGTTTGGGTTTATTAGAATTGCGTGATGCGCTCTGGCTGCGAAGGGACCCATGTTTGTTTGGTTTTCAGTGCCCAAGTCTTAGAATGCTACTTAAAAGTCGGGAACTTGTAATTTTGACATGACATGAAAGCGTTATTAGCTCTGTGACAATATTATGGTCATGCAGGTCATTTTGCATGACTGTAAACCAAAAAAATAGGACAAGTCCACAGGAGGGAGGGGGGCTCCCTCCTGTCAGAGAGAGATCCAATAGTTTAAATTCAAAATGTAAAGGCTTACCTCTGAAGAGAGGAAGGGGTGGCCAGACCCAGGAATAGTCAGGTAGTTGTCACTGCCTCCAGGGAACTGAAACACAAAAGATGCACAAGTTAGGACAAAAGATTACTGATACAGGGGTTCGTCTAGTATTTCTCCCATGCTCTCCAAAACTAGACTTCATCTTCCATTGCCATCAAAGAAACAGAGCACGTCTACACAGTGAGATGCGTTCAACGGCAGCTTTTAATGAGTTTTAATGTATAAAGCATATGCAAATAGGTGACAGAGTGCCAGTGTGTGGTTGAGAGGCGGTTGTCCCATTCATAAGCTGGAGTCACCTTGTTGTCAGTGTCAAAGCCATTGAAAGACTGCGGATCCAAGAACTCCGGATCACCGTCGTGCTGCCCGGTGCCGTCCGTTAAATCCGAATAAAAATTCAGGTCCATCTTTTCAACTGGGCCTCATATATGCCAGCTATGAGGCCCCTCTTCAAATCAACAAGATCTTACACAATTACAAGATATGCCCCTGTATTTAACCTGTGCGTGGAAACGTGTGGGTTAAAGTGGTTTCGGGTTAGATATTAATCCCCAAGAAGATTAGCTGTAACGTTGTTTCTTATGAAGCAGCTGAGAGCCTTTTGCACAGATGTTCGGCTACACAACGCGACTAAAACGGAGCATGTGTAACGTTACCGTGCCGAAAATAACCCGTCTGCTACCGTCTGGCTAGCCACTGAGGTGAGTTAACGTGGCGGCTACCGGTCTTTACTGCTGACTTGTCCTACCACCACGGTTTAGCTAGCAGGCTTTGACGCAAGGCTGCAGTCACCCCTCACTTCACGACCAGCCTGGCGCCCGACTGTCTGTCGGTCCTCGAACGTCTCATTCAATCAATGGCCGCAGCTAGCAGATACATCGATACACGTTTCACGAACTGTTAATGCTGATTTGGAGGTCTGGGAAACGACAATGATCGTTTCAAGGTGTCTGACAGGGAAGGAAGGCAGACCCGGATCCCCGTTTTCGCTTCGTGTTGGCCCGGGCCAGGCCGCTCAATGGATCCCGAGCCACGGATCATTAGATGGGGAAGCTAAACGAGGACGAGGCCGGATGTTGAGTGATAAAAGTTTCAAAATAAAGGATGATAAGCTAACTTCATGATCATTTGCTTCCTCAACATGTCCTCAACATGTCTTCTTTCAGACTAGCTGAAAGAAAACGCCCAATAAATACACAATTAGGTGTTTCACCAACAGTTACATACGTTATCATTTGTATATTGAAACGTAATATTTCAGAAAACATGTATTCAAAAGAACTTGTAAGACAACTTGTAAGACAAAACTTGTATTGTAACTGTATAAAAAATTGTTTTGTGAGATATTAACAGTATTTTCTGATTTATGGAGTAATAAAAAGACAAACCCCAAATTCACTCTAAAAACATTTGAGTCTAATATGTCCACAAAATAAAATAATTTTGATGCTGACCTAATCCAGTGGTCAAATTTTAGTTCTTGAAATAGATGCAAATTAACTCATATCTCATTAGATACGGCCTCATTTGTATATTTAAGCATAGAATTTCTGAAAACCTGCAATACAAAAAGTAACTTTCTTAATGTAATATATTAACCGGGGACTTCTGATGTTGATATGTTAGGTGCATTATTTTACCTTATTCACCTGTAGTGTCTCGCAAAATGTTTGGAATTTTAAAGTTGAAATCGGGAAGGGACAGAAAGTTTCCAGCTAAGACACCAAGGCTGTACCCTCTACCCGAGGAAATCAGGTCTGGTCTTTTAAATTCCTTGTAAAAACATATTTCTATCAAAGAGCCTTCCATGATTTTACATTTAATAAAAGTACAATTTGGAAATTACTTTTATTTTTTAAATGTGGTTTGTTTTTGTTTTACCTGCCTTTATGTTTTAACTATTTTATACCTTGTATTTGATTCTTGTAAAGAGTATTATATTATTATTATTATTACATTGACAAAATAGGTGTCACTACCATCCCTGGATAAGCCTGTTAGGGTACACACACACACAAACACACACACCTGCTAATGGGAGTGGGTGAAGCCAAAACGTTTTGTTCTAATCTATGTAACACTAGCAATATATTTTATTACGCTAAGCTACAAATGTTCTGTCATGTAGGGAGGGATAAATGTGTTGTTACAGTACACATACGAGATTCACTATTTGCCCATAATAGAGGAAGATTCAAATGAAGGCTACAAGTTGACCTGTTCTTTATACAAAGTGTTGCCGTTTTGACCCTTAAAGACTCGCCTATTTTTCCCTTCTCCATGCAACGTGGAAATAATCATATTTGCCCAGAGAATATTTTGTACAGGAATAACACTAAATGGCGCCATGTTTTCTGTGTGTCAGTTAATTTGATTAAAAAACAAATTTAGGAATATGTTACTTTAGGAGTGCAAATTAGGAATCAAATTACAGAACTACAAGTGACACGCAGCCTGAGATCAGTATGGTCGCCTTTATTAGACTATTTTACCTTATCTCAGATACTGGTACAAACACTGACCTGATAAGTAACAAGAAGTTACAATAGGCTACAGAAATGCCAACATGTTTGAGGTCATGTAGAATTAGTGTCATTAATGTTAGCCCATTACAGACCAAAGAAATAATTAAACTTTAATAATACATGCTTGCTCATGCCACACTATTTCGTTTAATGCTTATTATAGTTCCCTTTTTTGTTTGTTATTAGTTGATTGTTGATTAATAGTAAATAATTACCTCATTTTTATCACATTATCATTTAGTTGTAGTTGTTGTTAACAGCTATTACTGACTAAATTATTTTATGTAAGTACTGTAAAACCACAGGTTTTGCTTTCAGTGTTATGTTTTTGTTTTGACGTTTATTTTTCTGTTGTAAAATGTCAAAACATTTTGTCACAACTGTTTTGATACCTAAATTTAAGTGACCTGTTTAAAAGTTTGATTATGGATTTATGTTTACGAATTCAACAGTGGGCGACATATTGCTTAAAAGTCAGCACCTCAAAAAAACTACTGATCAGGCTTTAGATGTTACTGCATTTACAGGTTGGATGTTTCATTGTTATGAAGATGTTTCCTGATTTTATTTTGAAAGCTGTGACAGGAAGTGACATGTCATTATGTTTCTCACGATATTAATCCAACCAAAAAAATTACTTTAAGTTCTGGTACAGTAGCTTTAAAAATACATGTTCGCGTCTGACACGGAGTGTAGCTGCTAAAAACACAACATTACGTCGTCGTCGAACAGACTATTTAAAATGTTTTAAAGACTAAAATGTCAGATATTTTAGTGTTTCACGGCCGCCTGGCAGCATTTCTTACCTCCGATTCCTTCCAATGGTTCGGTCCAATGAAATCCTCTAGTTAAGTAGTAATGTTACATGTCTAAAAAACATATTTACTGACACAACGATTAAACTTTAACTTTAAAGGTTGATGCTTAACGTCTAAATGAGCCGTTTCGGGCTGGGGTGGCCTCTTTAAACAATTAATTTCCACCAGGAGCAGTATATTTGATTCAAACACCCAGGTGTTAACCGTCTCTAAAGTGTAAAAGAGATTAGGGAGAAGTTAAATTAACCGATTTAATTAATAAAAAGGGATAACAAATCAGGCAGACCGGGTGATCCGCTTCGTAACAAGGCCATCACTGTTGTGTTTGTGACAACCAAAGACCATCACGTTTGAAGACAAAGGCGAGTCTTTTTTATTATGTTTAAAAGTTTCCTAATACCAGCTACTCTTACCTCCATGCTCACCCCCGAAATCTGATTATTAATGTTTTGCTTTTATCCCACTTTTGGAAGTGAACTTCGCCCAGAATTGATTTCCTCAAATATCACAACAAGGCAGGCTTCCGGATTGTACGTACAAGTGGACGTGACCTCATCACGCAACAAGATTGGGGGAAGTTGGATTTTCAGAATAAAAGGCACTTAATTTGCCATCGTTGCGACCGTTTATATTTTTGAATGGAAAGTTTATCATTTCTTTCACCTAAACCCAATCTTATTCTTTAAAAACAATATCGTTTCCTTGCACCATTTTAAATACAAGTTCGATATCAAGCCCACAGTTTCACACATAAACATTTATAAAATA
>JAPMOB010223726.1:0-16512 GCA_029875015.1 Lepomis gibbosus
CAATCTCCATAGAAACAATTATGTTTAGCAGTTTTAAAAACATTTATATATTATGTAAACAAAACAAACAAACAAACAAAGAAACTAAATAATAATAGTAATAAAAACATATATAAAAAATTCAACGAATAGAAATTCTTTATATAAAACAATTAAATTTGCAATTTAGAGCACAAAGCCAAAATTATGAGTGACAAGGCCTTCAGTGTGGCTGACCCCAACCTCTGGAATACTGAATACTCACCTTTTTAGATTAGCATTTCCTGGTGCTTCGTATATTATAAATGTAGTCTTTTATCTGTCATTATTGTTGTCATCCTATTGCCACGTCAATGCTTATTAATTATAAACAGTTGTCCCTGGCTTTGTGTGTCTTTGGGTGACTTGAAATGCACTTATAAATAAAATATAATAATAATAATAATAATAAGAAGAAGTAGTAGTAGTAGTGGTCTTAATTAAAACTGTTAAATATTGAAACAGATGAGGAAGATGCAGGAGATGGATGTGGTTGCAAATAGTGTGTTTAAGTGTCCACTTAAATAATATGCTTATTCATTTTGAAATTTGCTTGTTATTGATATTTTGTCCCACAATCAAGTGAGTAGCTAGGTCAAGCAACATGTTAATTAATCAAGCATTATGTTATTGTATTTGATAGACTGTCAGTTGTGTTCCTAAAACCTTATGTTGTTATGCAGCATGTTGTGCCTTGTTTTCCTTTTTGGAATTTGCAAGTTCTGACTGCCGCTTAAAGAAATTAACACAAATTAAACAGCAAACTTAAAACACATCACACCATTTCAGCATGTCAATAACCATGTACAATTGTCCCAGGGTTGAAGATGCTCACCAATCAGAAGCGGGGGGATTTTTACGGCGTGGTGTCCAACTGGCAGGTGAAGAGGAAACGGGAGTTGGGCATCCACCTGCTCTACAGGGCCATGCAGATCTTCCTGGCCGAGGGTGAGAGACAGCTCAGACCAGCAGACATCAGGCAATAGTGACCCACATTGGAGGGATGGGGGGTTATGAACAGCCACAAAATGCAACACACAGAGAGGGAAATACCACTAGTTCAGGGTACAAAGCAATCCTTCTTGAACAATTCTGCACTCAAAAGTTGGATGGGATTTACAACATCAAGATCCCTTGAGCTATTTCCTGGATTTTATTTGTTTGAACTCTGAAATATAGAGTTTGTCAAACATCTGACATCCTCTAATGTTTACATCATTTGAACTTGTCAGTTAAAGGTGGGGTATGCAATTGTTTGTCTTTTAGTATATATGCTTTATGTGGATTGGAGATGCATTTCCTCATTACATTGCTTTTAATCTGCATAGATGTGACAAAATAATGCAATGCTGGAATAATAGGATTATGTAGAGACTAGAGAAAAAGTAAGTGAATAAATCAACATGATGTGGAAATCAAAGTTGTGAAACTGCAGGTCACTCAGGACTCACAACAAATAAGCATGACAAAGTTATTTTCCAAAAACCTTATTCCCAGTAGGACTCTTTTCTGCTTGAATGCTGTAGTACTAATGGCTTTTTTAAATTGATCCACAACCAATTTCAAAATGTATTTCAGCATTATCAAATTAGCTGGTTTCACATTGTGCATAAACAAGTTGATGCATAATGTCTTAAATATTATTGGAGCTGCACAAAAGATATGAAGCAATGAACTGTATATTTTTAGAAACTTAATGTGTAAAATTTGATATATGTTTAGAAGGCTGAACTTTTATTTCTTGTGCCATTTGGTTATTTGTGATATGTTAAAAAATTTGTTGCAGGCAAGCCGATGTTATGATAGTGTCCGATAGTAATAGGTGTCTGTATGTATAAATTTATCTTAGGGGTGTCAATATATTGAGATATGTAGAAACTGGGTGCTTAAGTTTGTCTGTAGTACATGAGCACTTGCATTATTATGATTGGTTGGACTGTCCAAGGTAGTAGCAGAACAAGTTTGCATTAGTTCACATCATTGGATTACAGCCATTTGGTGTTAAAATCCACATAATTTTGTTACCTAGTAAAAACAGTAAAAATTGATTTTTATTGGTCAAAGAAATCCCAAATGGAATTCACGTTTTTCTTGAAAAGTTAGCTGACAATATCATCTCATGGTCTACATATTGATGTCTGGAACAAGTGAGTTTCAATACCATTCATTATCTCCTCAGGGTAATACATTTGATCAGTTATCTGGAAGCTGCACATATTCACACAAAATGCAGTAATACTATTTAAAAACATGATTTTGTATTTTAGAGATGTATTTCTTTAATTCCCAATCCACAGATAAAAATCAAAAAGCACTAGATAATAAGGGGAGTAAATCATCCGACATATAGCATTTAATTTTAACTTTGAAATGATATTAATGAAAACAATGACCTGTAATAATTCAACTGTAAAACCACTAATAGTAGAATTAGTAGGTACGTCGACAACTTTTCAGTTTTCATAAAAATAAAGTGCCTTCATTGCGATTTGTTGGATAGGTTTTCTTGACTGTCAAAACAACATATCAGTCATGTAAAAATACACGTAAAAATTTGCATACATGTAATAAAGTGCTTCCTTTTCATTATGATACTTCACTGTTACTGCAATATTTTATTGCCCCTTTATTTTGCATGTAAATATAGTAAAATACAAATGACTAACCTGAACTGGATGACTCTCCTCATTTTCATGTTCTGTTCTTTGGTGTCCCTCTAGTGGACAATGGAAGTCGTTCATTTTGTTCTTCTGTCTGTAGTTGTCGTCATGCACTGACCAGTCTTCATCCACAAGGCTTCATTAAAATTGGTGTTTGGTGTTAATGAAAAAAACCTCTACCATTTTACCAGGGCAGTTGCCTTAATCCTACATAACAAAACCCCACATAATTTAGGCTTGAGTGTGCCATGAAGCCATTTGCTTTGCAAAAACAAGTTTGTTTTTTTTGTTTAGTTTTTTTTTCTTGCTTAAATGACGACATCTAATTTCGGAACAATGGTCTTCAATTAGTGTTATCATGACTCAAATCTACAGCTTCTTGCCTAGTAGTTAGCCATTATTTTTTGTTACAAGCATCAATGTGGTTTATACAACAAACACCATGAGTGTGAATGTACTGACATTTGTTAAATGCGTGCTCCATGGCTTGGTGAGACATCCAGTTACTTGACTGAGCATGGCTGCATATGTCATGTGAATATTTGCTTTGCCATGCACACATTTCACATTTATGGACTCTTGAAATAATGATCTTTAAATGTGTAGAATAAATAGCGTGTAAAGTATCAAAATAGCAGTATATTTAAAAACACAATTTAAAATATATGTGATACTCTACCAATCTACATTAGTGTATTGCAGGGCTATTGTAAAAGCTTCAAATTACAGTTTGGACCAATGTGATGTCTAAATGAAACTAAAAGAACATGTCAAGGGGGGTTTTCCACTTGCACCAGTAGTGTTTTTAATGTCTGCTGGTCAAGCAGTGGTTATGATACAGAATCAGCACTGTTCATTTTTGCACTGAAATACTGTGCAGGTACTTTCCCAACTAGATAGGTCAGATGCCTGTAGAAACGAGCATGTAAGTATCTTAGCAGAGTGTGAAAGGCAGTCAGTACCTAATTATGTATGGGTGTTTTATCAGCACATTTTCATCATTTACAGATGGAACCAAACCAACAAAACCAGCAGGTAAATGTGAAGGCACAAACTTTAATGTGACATAGTAGTCATTTGTAATGTATCAGGACAAATGAGCTTAGCTAGCGTGTGTGCGAGCTAACACACATACACAGAAGGGTCCCAGTGGGCATGGTATAAAATATATTTTGGTCATGAAAATAAAAATGATTCAAGTTTGATTAACTGGAAATATACAATGTCTTAAATCGTATTTTGCAAAATATATTCTCAGGCAAGCTGGATAAGCAGCTGGCTTTAAAGACCATGGAAAGGCAAATTGCAGATTGGCTCTAAATTTTAAGTAATTGTGCATATAGTAAACACCTAAAAAGTATAAGAACATATTTTGTGAGCTTTAGTTTTGTAACTTCCAGTTTTCTATGGACTTCAGTTCTTTTAGGTAGATTGAGAATTTAAATTAGCCTGATATGGTTTGAAAGTTACTGTATTAAGCTAACTAGCAGACTGGTAAATGTTTTATGTGAGTGGAAGCTTAGTCTTAGTCCAGGGTGTAGGCCTTTAGTGATATGAGTGGTCTACCCTAGACTGCTAATTAGCTGATTAGTCAAGACCACTAGCATACTACTGGGTAGTTGATAATAAGCTTGAAAGTGTTGAGCAGCTAAATGAGCTATTTTTAAATTAGAACTGGTTTTCTAATTATTATAAAGGTTTATTTTCACTCAGATTTTTGTGGATGCAACACACAATGAGACACACAACTTTGATATCCTAGCCTATCGGCTTATAAATTCTAAGGTTCCAGTGGATTTAACTAAAACTATTTCATATTGATTTTAAAATGAAATGAAATGAAATGATGAATCTCATAGTTACATAGTAGTCTACATTGAGGCTTAAGTGAATTTAGACAAAGAGGCAATAGTGGAAAAAAATGTTATGCAAGTCTGTCTACAAGATGCTTAGACAGCTTGTTGGCTTGTGCACATTTCTGCCCTAATTGTGTTGTTATTTTCTGTATCTAATTTGTATAATCATGCATGGAATCAAAGAAATTCTATAAAAAATTATAGACAATGTATAGGACCACTAGCACTTAAGTATTTTAATTATTTGAAGTATATCAATATATATTTTATATCTTTCTTTTTCAAGAAATTATGTACATTAATAGCCTACTGCAAATTTACAGAATTAGTTGAAATTCTTCTAATTCAGCATAGTGTTTCGTGAAGTACAATTTCAGGTGATTAGGGGCCATCACATTCACCTGTGACAATAATTCCTGTTTATAACTGTTAATGTAAAAAGTGCCATGCTGCTTAGATCAGTGGTATCAAACTACAGAGGATTATTTTAAATTTTCTGAATGTAAAGGACTTGGCCTGTCACTCTGTTGCATACAACCACATCACTGTCACATCTCCTAACCAAACCAAACAATGAAGGAAAGAAGAAAGACCCACCACATCACTGAGGGCTGAATTCATCAGAATTTATTTAATAAACAATCAAATCAGTCAAAGAGTATGTGGTAATATAACAAATACACGATTAAGTTCTACAACTTAATGGTTCTTAAATGATCAGACAGAAAGACATGAATTAAAAGCAAATACATATTTTATTCCACCTAATATAAACAACTTTGTTCCAAAATGACCATTTGAAAACTAATCTGTTCTTCAAAATCAACACTAAAAAGATATTTACATTTACACTGTTTAGCTGAAGGTCTTACCTTGAATAACCATGTTGGAATGCATCTGTTTGTATTCAACATATTCTTGTGGGTTTTTTTCATTTAACATTTACAACTAAGTCATTTATCAGACCCATGTCATATATTCTCTGCATATTTTTCTTTAAAGGTCATTTTCTTCCAACTATCTCTTGCATCTTTTTTCTTCTTCCTTTACTGCTGCAGCCAGACTCTGACTGCTCAGCATGATCGAGATGCAATCTGAACTGCCTGTCAATTCACACCGCTTGTGTGTGCCTGTTGTTGGTAGGAGGCGAACAGGGGAGACAGGCGGAGAAATAAATAATGCCATCATCAGCATATCACGATGCTATTCCTTTTGACGTCTGGATGAAATCTGGGACACAGTTGCATTCATCGTTCAGTGAGCTCTTCCACACAGTTAAACCCACCGACAGCAATGAATGTTGATTGTGACCTTTGCTGTGGTTTGAAGTATTTTGGCTTGTTTGTATGCAGTGCTCTTCATTTGATTGTTCAATGATCTACTGGCCATGCATGTGTGCAGGTTTCTGCATGTTATTTTACCTCTTTGTCCTTCTTTTTTGTGACACCGAGTGACAAAGGCCGGCCGCAGGGTACAATCAACGGTCGATGGTTTTTTCAATTTATCTGAAACTCACCGACAGCGTTGAATGTTCACTGGGGCGAGCATAGACCTGATGGTGACCAGGGATGACAGTCGGCTTAGAGATGCAGAGGGAGCACATCTTCTCGGTAGGTAGAGAGGCTTCTAACTCACCCTCTCACTAATTCATTCTCTGAGCTAGATGGTCACTGAAAAAGTCATGAGTTTTTTTACTGTGCTTTGATGATGCTCTATTTCCTATCTATTAGCATATAAACTGAATATTATTCTTTATTTAGATTTGTGGTCTGCCTACACTTACTTCTAGAGTTGCTGCAGATAGATTTATACATCATGAATACCAAATTTTGCTTTTCTAATTAATTAATCAGTTTGCTTACGTATCCACAGCAACTTACAATTTCTAAATGTCAGCGCATACCTCTGGAGCAACAAGGAGTTAAGTATTTTGTTCAGGGATGTCACAGTGGGAATCCAACCAGGGGCTCCCACACCACAGACATGTGTCTTATCCACTACTATGCACTATGCACTACTTATCTGTCTTTCCGCACCTGATGTTGGCGATTCTCTACCTCAGGATAAGAGACAGAGAAAATGATTAATATGGAAGAACAAACATGCTGAGATATGTATGAAATGCATTTTATTATTAGATTTATTATTAAAAAGAAGATCTGCCCCCTGAAGCAGAACTAGCTTTGTTCCTCCTCTTCTTAAATCCTGGCAATGGCATGCTGTGTGCACTATTAACTTTCATGACACATGGTCATTGTGACACTATAGACACTTCACTGCAAGTAGCAGTTAGAAGAGGGAAGTCATCTTGAAACTCCTGACTCATAGCGGTTTTTAGTAAACACAGCACCTGGGTGGAGGCTGCACAAGTTAACATATGCTGTATTGAAGCATAGCTGTGCGGCCTCTAGAGAGGAACCAGTATGCCTCGAGGGCTTTATGCAAGGTGGAAGATGAGGAAGACACTGGGTATGAAACTGTCGACTCACGCAGATCAATGCTGTCTGTTTCACTATGATGTGGCACTGTGGCTGAAGATCAGGGTGTTTTTCTTTCTTCTTGCACTGATACCAGTAAAGGAACTGTCCGCCATCCTGCATGAAAGGTTTTATTACTTACTGCTGAATCACTGTTGCTCATCCTGAGAAAAAAAAGTGCCGTGTTTGTGAGAATCACAAAAATCAAATGCCACAGAGCTGCTGTAGCAATTAGATATGATTTGACAATACAACTGTGGCGGTGAGTCAAGATGTGGTAGGATGATAAATATGGTGCAGGATAAGGGATGACTAAGATGATGTGGTGGATATCTCATGTCCTGCCAAATCATTTCACACAGTAAAAAAAATAACACTATGACTCTGGTAGTCATTACTATTAAGCAAAACAAAATGAGTACTACTCTGAAGATTTTTAAAGAAGTGAATTTCTACTATATGCCTGATGGTGAATATTATGCTGTTTCTCTTCTCACTTTTGGATCTACTTTGTCATTTCCCATACCTCAGTTAATGTGTTACTCTCAAAAGTGTGTCAGTTGTGAGCAAAAATAAAAGATGCTTATCACTGAAAATACCTCGATCAAAAACTGTGTGCTAGCCGCTGACATGTCACCCAAGCTCGGACCAAAAAGCACAGTCCTTGCTGCGAGGGACACCGCTAACTCGGTCTCTCTCCATTCTCCCGAACATTGATTTGAGTGACAGTGTTGGAATTGACAGAAGTGGATGAGAAAGAATGTTGCTTTAAAAGGTCTTCTCTGGCCGCAGGACGAGGGTGACAGTGGGAAGAAAGATTTGGGACACGCAGCTAAAGAGAGAAAGGGCCCTGAGCTGACAATGTGGCCCTAATCTGAATGACAAGGTCTGCACATCAGCCCTCAAACCAGCCTGGGCAGTGTGGGGTGGGGGTAGATGATGACGAAGCTAGGGGAGAGAGGACAGAGAACGGAGAGAACGAGAGGAATCAGAAGAGACAGGAGGGGGGCAGGCAAGGGTGTCATTCCTTCAAACATGCTGGCCTTAATGGCATGGACAGCTCTGACATTTAACCACTGAATCATTTTTAGATAAGTGGATGTGGTAGTTTGTGTGTGGACAGTTGTGACTTGTAAAAATTTCTGGAGATGTTTTTGTGGCTATGAAAGAGAAGAATGTTTGTGACTTTAAGGGGCAGCAAATTGCTGGACCAAAACTCAGAGATGCGGATGACGTGATGCGAAAGCTCTCCTCATCAGTAAGTACTGTTGACGTTCTCTTGAGCAACAACATAACCTACAGTTTGTTCAGTGACTACCTAGTGGAAAACCACAACTGTTATGGACATCTATAAAAAAGGGAATTACTATGAATGTGACACAGGACACCACAGATAAAGGCCACATATGCTGAGCAGATTGTGAATGAAAGGAAGTTATAAAAAAACTTGCTCTAAGGAGCGCTAACAAAACCAAACTAGCAGAACAAGTTTGTGTAACAGATACTGTCACAGTTTCACAATTAGGACTGTGGACCCTGTCAAAACACCCTAATTCCAGAAAGACAAATCATACAGGAGGTGATCGAATTACTCCAATATAACAAAAGAACCATCTGTACTCGACAATACAGTAGCGTGTGAATGTGCCGTTCTTTTTTTATGTCATAGATATCCTTTCATCAGCAGAGGTTAAGGGGAGAATGACGGGCCAAGGGAGGGGACAGTTTTTGTGCTACTTTTTGTCCACCTGGGTGCATTTTTCCTCCACTCTTCCATCTCACTGTCGCTATTGTCCCTCCATGAAGACCATTTTAGGCATTCAGAAGCAAACTTTTGCTTGATAAAAAACATGGATGAAATATTAAAAAATATTTATGAGACAACATGCAAAATACAAAATAACGAGAAAACCATTTCTTAGGATAGCAAATGGAGCTGTAAAACGCAAATCTAAAACTCTACAAACAAAAACTACAATAACTTAACCTGCTACACGAAAATAATTATGGAGACATTAATGAACTGAATAATGATGTTAGCATCCTTTATTTGCAGGTAATGGTAACAAAAGTACTACGTTTTTCAAGCAATTTGTATGGAAGAAACTAAATGTATATGATTTCTGGGTAGTCACAGTTTAAACTGACGAAAATTCGGAAGGTCCACACACTCTTGATGAGATACTGAAATACTGGCCTTTATTTTGTTTGTAAATTTGCTTCTTCTGGTTCTTTTAATCTACCAAATTATATGCTTAATTTCAAAATTAAAATATTATAGTGAAGGTATTTGAAAAAAATTGACCAAAAAAACCCAACTTATCCAGCCAGTTTCTAATCAGGCTTTGCTACTTGATTTGCATAAAAACACTTCAGTGGAAACCCCAGTTCATGTATGTCCCTTCTTCACTGTCATTACTGTCAATTTCTCTCCTTCTCTCTTTCTCTCTCTCAGGGGGGGGGAATTCCTGGCGATGGTGCTGTGAGTTGTTGCTCTCTGCCTGCAGGTACAGACCGGCCTCCTCTGTCTGCCTGTCTGAAGATATCATACCGCGACGTGATCTGTTTAGCTGCCTGACTTAATGCTCACCTGCTCACGCGCCTCGGGCTCTGTGTGCATGTGTGTGTGTATATTGACTTCTTCAGTCTCCTCACAGCTGAAATGGCGTCGCCCTCTTTATCTGTTGCCCTGCGATTACAGACACACACAGAAAATAATAGATGGACTTTTACTACACTGACAAGATATTTACAAATTTAAACACTATTAATCTTCTAGCAAGCAATATGCAGTCAACAATAAAACATACACACAAACACGCACTGACAAGCTGGAGTGGAAAGAATGGGACTGATTACAGTAATTGGGGGAGAGGAAGTGAGGAAGGCAGAGTTGTGCGTGCACTGAAACATGGACATAAAACCTCTCAACATTTGCAAGCATTTACTAAACTACCAATTTCAGACATGCTTTTCCATCCAATGTCAATACTTTTCAATCTCTAGAGGTTTGCTGTACATTTCAATAAGCAGAACAAGTGGTGTAATTCCCACTGATGCCGGGACTGTATGCTTTCCTCTGTGTTGAGAGGCTTTGGAAGAATCGCGTGTCAAGCGGCGTATATTATGTAGTATATTTTTCGTTATTTCATCCTCAGGTTGTAATGGCACTGACAGATGCAGGCTGACGTGTACAACCACGCTCACAAAACACACACAGACACACTTGAGTAGGGGTCTGAATCCAGCTGGAGGTGGTCTCCTGCCAAACCTGTAGGCAGGCTGACTGTATTTATATTCGTCACATACACACTGACTGGAACTGACAGGACACATACACACACACACACACTCACACTCACACACACAGAGCTGGGGAAAAATATCTACTGGTGAGTAAATCAATATTTGAAGGGCAACCTGCTATCCTAAAAAATGAGAAACTATTTTGCCTCCTCTGCGGCATTAGTCTGTTATTCTGACTTTTTTTTCTGCTATTTTATCTACCATAGCTAAATATATCTACATTTCAAAAAAGGGGAAGGCCATTGAGAAAAGGGAAATACAGGTGGATGTGAGAGAAAGACAGACACAATTGGCTGCAGACTAGCACCAGTGAGTAATGATATGAGAGAGGAGAGGACTGGGGAGAAAAAGCGAGAAGAGAATAATAGCCAATAGGCAGGGCGAGCGACAGGAGCAAGAGAGATGGAGTGCCTCTTTCTCTCTCTCCCTTTCACATACACAAAGCAGAGAGAGACTCCGCAGGGTGCCAAATAATAACCTTCCTTGTCATTATCATCGCCCAGCCAAACCACTCTCCACTCCTCCTCCACCTCCTTCCGTCTTCAACACAATCATTGCCCTATCGTTTACAGTGGGCCGCTAAATGGGAACATCAATAGACACATCCATTAGCAGTGCAAGTCCTTTCCTCTCTGATTCTCAAGCGCTTTAATAGCCACCACACACACACGTGCACACACACTCTCTTGCCGCACCTCGGCCGACAGTTAACCAAGCTAGCCCCGCTCTGGAAAAGGCAAAATGAGTGTGTCATTACATCTGGTTAGCAACACTGTTGCTGTGAGGGAGGTGCCATCAGTTAACCTGAAGCTAGAAATCAAGAGGATGGGACTGCTTTCTGATTTAAGTAGCAGCGATCCTAGAATTTCCTCTCTTATTTATGTATTTATTTATTTTGCTCATGTCTACCACTGCCATGCAGTCATATTTATGCACTGTACTTTTCCAAGATACTCTCCCCAAAATTTTCACTGACTTTTCTGTTCAAGCCATTATAGATGGGCAAATGTATTGTCTTTTCTGGCAACTTTGGGAGACGTTTTCCTGGGAATGACCTGACAAACAACAGGGGTTTAAATCTGAAGTGTGCATATAAATGAAATACTAGTTATATCACTGAGTTATAAGCATTAGTAATAGAAGCTAAACTCATAAGCAATAATATGTATTGTTGTACAAAATTTAGACCATTAGTTATGTGGGGTTTTTTGGACAGGTCAACGCAAATTAATTATATATATATTTTTTTTTTTTTTACTTGTGAGTTACTGTTTTGAAAACATTTGATAAAACACAAACACAAAGGGCAAGCTATCATCCTAAATAACATCAAAGAAAAACAAAATCAATACAAAGAGGCCAATCTTATTTAGAACTGCATTAATAACTTGTTAACCTCAGTCTGAACTTTAGTCACTGTAACTGTAGATGCAAATTAACGTGGGCAGCTGTTTGACAGTTTAATGAACATCAAAATAAAACCTGCCGCAACCCATCCAAAACAGTAGCGGAATGAGAAATAGATAAGGAGGGACAAGAAGGGCAAACACAGGGAGTAGCGGAGGGGAGGGTGTCCCACAATGCTGCCTCACACACTGTAATTTCAACACGCATGTTTTTTTTTGGAAGGAGGGCAAAGCAGGATGCTGGGAAGCCTGGGAGGGGCACAGGGTGGGTAAGGGGTTGGATATAAGGTTTTTTTTTGTGGAATATGTGGTGTGGCTGACTTGTGGGGATTGGTCTTGACTGATTGAAATAGAAAGAAAAAAGAAGCAGGCTTTCTGCATGCACACACGCAGACACTACAAATTGCATGCATGATAGCAAACACATACCAGGACTACTTATATAAAATGGCACTAAGATTTGTTCCAAAATGAGACATCCCAATTTTGTTTTCTTTTCATGGTAATTTACTAGCAACAAGAAACTTCTTTTCAGGGTGTACCCAGTGATGTCAAATTACTGAACTCAGGAAAAAAAATAATTACAGAATTTACATTACTCAGAAGAAAACAGCACAAGATAATGAGCTTGTTTTCTCACCATTATTCTCCCCCTAACTCGGTGGTCTCTGATTCTTACCGTAACAGGCGGGGGGGTGTGTGTGTGTGTGGCAGGGTGATGGCAGACCGCAGACAGACTCTAGGTGCCGTTGCTTGTGTGCGTGCGTGCCTCCTTCATGTCTGGACTTGGGCAGAAAACAAACAGAGGAGAAGAAAGCACAGGATAAATTCAGGTGTTGTTTGGTAAACCATGTTATTAAAATATCATACACAGACACTCACACACTGTGACGTGCACTTTATTCAACACCAGTGACTGATGTGTGTAACAGTATTAGCTGTAATAAGTCTGCACTTCATCCCCTCTAAAGAACTCACACATGATTTTATATGTACAACAAACCCACTCACAAACCAATTCCTATATACACTCTGGGTGGTCTTGAGAAACAATGACAAGGAGCCGTTGTCTGTGCACATTAACACATGATTCATCCAAAAAAAATACTTTAGACGTAGGCTAGGTGGTTTAAAGAAAAAAAATGGTGATGTCTCAAGACAAGATCCTCGCTAACACAAATATATGGAATCAGACTTTGAAGCCAATGAAGTTTGTTAAATCAGATCTTGATAAACATTCACAGTGATTGGGTGTTGCAATTGCTGTTATGTCTCTTCTAATAAAGCTGAAAAGTCACTGATGTGCTTTTATGTAGTCCCCTAAACACAATAAAGAATTTTGGGATAATGACAGCACTGACTGCACTGTATTATATAGAGCTCGGTGTCTGTAATGCCCACAGCACGATGAGGCTGGGAGTGATATGCACTGAGACAGAATGAATTATCAAAAAGAATTTCAGAGTATAACATCTTAAGTTGACCAGATGGAAAGGGGGGAAAAATCTGTACAACCTGGAGATGTAGCAAGAATGGGAGGGGGGATATACATAATTTACTTTGAAAAAAAAAATGAGTATACAAAAATAATTAGCCAACTGATATTTAACTAATTTTAAAAGTATTATAAGGGTACCAATGTAGAAAAAGACATCATGTTGTCCAGGTGTACAACATCTGTCTGTTCTTTGAAAGGCAAAAACTGCACTTCCCCTCTCACAATAATATGTATTGTTATACGAAAGTTACTTTTCTTCTCTACCCAAGCAACAGCTCAAGTGACAGTGGTATAACTTGCTCATAGTCCTGATAATTCTATTTTAGTGCCCCATTTACAAAATATCACATTTTAACAGTTAGAAAATAAAAATGCAAATTAACTCTAATTTACAATACAAAAAAACCCATCCATATTAGTAGTAGAAGCAGCAGTAGTATCAAATCACAGTTTTACCGTTAGTTAGTCATGATTATTCTGTGCATCCCCTGATGTTTTCTTTGATTCGAGTGCCATTTGGTCTCCCATTGTGACTAATAATGAGTTACACTGTGTACTCTGAAGGCTGAGTTCATTTATGGTCAATAAGCACATTAAAGTTCATCAATGTTTTAGGCCACTTTTGGCCATATTAATGATTTATTTGAGCACACTTCTGTTTGTAGTTTTAAGAAGTCCCTCAAAGAGTCCTTTTCACTTCTTTCGTTCAACCACCATTTGGTCCTTGGCAGAACTAGTGAGTGGTCATAGTAAGATGTGGCAGGTAAAAGAGCTTCTTACTAATGATTTTCACAAGTCTAAAAGTGGTGTGTTTAAGCATGCTATGAATGCCCTGAATAGTTCCATTTTTGGTTTGTGTAAACATAGGGAGTGGAGTTTTGGGTTTTTAATCTGATCCAGAACCAGGCCACTGATCCCAAACTATAAATTTGAATCCAGATTCTCGGGCCAAATTCAACCTTGACAATAGTAATCTTTTATGCTCACATCAACCTTCTTTTTGTATCATAGTGTATGCAGTAAGAAATATTTAAATCAGTCTTAGTAGACACAGCTCTAAAGAAACCATGCTAAAGAATAACACCACAGCTGAAGAAATCTGTCCAAAAGGTTGTTGAAAGGTGGTTTGCTTAAATAGACTCGCCAGTGAAATATGGTTCCTCTGAATTCCTCTCAGCCGGATCTACATTCATAGAGAAAGAACAATGATTGACCTTGGCCAAATGAAAAATTGCCTCAATTGTTCATACTTCACTTTGATGTTAAATACATTGAAACAGGGCAGAACAGGAAAGCTGCTCACCACAACCGAAGGAGAAATTAAACCTTTTATGCCGCCTTAGAACTGCCGCCCCTGTTTCTGTTTCCAAAGTTCCCCCTCTGTTCAATTGCCTGCATCTGCCAGAATATACATGCAATTTACTATTTCTGTCTTGCCAAGCTAATGTATCCTTCAGTTACCACTCTTTTCTATGGTATGTTCCTTCCTACAATGCTAGTTATGTTTTTTAACCACCTCCTGCATCCTTTCTGTCCCACCTCTGTATTTATTTCTCTCTCATTGATTTTTTTCCTTTCTCTCCCGGTCCCATCCCTCTCTCTTTCTTTGCTCCAGAAAGCAGCCTTTCCAAGACCGGGGAGGGCACCTCCATCATTAAGGTCCGGAGTCACCAATTTACACTCTCATTAACAGATCCATGCGCTACTCAGTACATAAAAAAAACGGGACCACCCACGTGTTTAGGCCCCCTCAAAACAAAATGCAACAATAAAGATCTGTGCTCTCTCTGCCGGCTGAATGAGCCAAGTTTTTAGCAAATTAACTGACATTTGGGTTTGATGGTACACAGGGTGTTTATGTGTTAACGAGAAGATGCTGTTAATCAGGATCGAATGCTTGAAAAGCCCTTGTTGTGGGATTGACTGGACTTGCAGCGTTTGTTCTTTTTCCACAAAGTAAAGGAAGCCTTGTATAAATTAATTTCTTTCCAGAAGTGTCAGAAAATAGACTGTGTGTACACCAGTTTAATGTGTTTAACTTTTATTTTGACTCCTAACAAATCACCAAGACAAGCTGCGCTATTAAGAGAATATTAAATCATGCATCTCCAGATGCTAACACCTTATTTCTAGTGACCCAGGTGACATTTTCTCTTTACTGACTGCTGCAGAGAGGCTGCAGGGTCAAGCAAATAAACAAGTTATTGATGAACACCCCCTGGAAAATTAAAGGCATACTTGTGGTCCTCTGTGGCTCAATGGGCAAAAAACAACACAAACATTGCAAGAGTTAAGAGTTCCAACTTCGACTGGGCCACCCAGGGTTGAAATGTAAGATACATGATAGAGTAAAATCCAACAGACAAATCCTGCAATTAAGTTTTTTTTAACAAATTTTACACAGGGAATAATAAGTGTACCTCTAAGAATGTCACGCATGTCTGCCAAATGCTATCATCAATTGTGTTTATCTGTCTTAGTCCTTTTTTTTTTTTTTTTTTAAATCTCCTACGCCACATCCAAACCACCAACAGGGGTACCAGACCAGGAAACAAGTGACATGGCTGTTTTCATTTCTTTACCTTTTATGTCTGAACATACTATATACACTGATCCTTGTGCTTTGTCAGGATATGTCTGTGTTCTTACCATATTGTGTCTGTTTGTAATAAAACTAGTACAGACATGTAGAGCAAGACCACCCAGAGCAGTTTCCCAAACACCCTCCTCTCTCTCAAAAAAGAAAAAAACGTCACTTGTCTTAATTATATCCATCCTCTGGGCGTGTCTTCATGCTCAAAACAGACATCTGAGGCCCCTCCCCTCTCCACCAACTGGCCACAAACCTCAGACACGTTATTGTAAGTACGTTTTGGTGAACACATTGACCTTAGATGGAAACAGACCTATTCACTACTGTGAGGAGTTATTTTCACTGAGGTTGCAAAGAGAATCAGATTTTATATAATTTATTGTTGGATTATCTCCTCCTGTAGATCCAATACTTTAAAGGTACTGCAGAGGTTCTTTCGATAACAAAATCTGCAGGATGTTAAAATCAAGTGAGTGATTTGTTTAGCATATCAGAAGAGGTGGAATGAAATACCAATAATATCAAAACCTTCACAGCGCCAGGCACTTAGACGAAAGATAGGAAAAGACAAGACAATGTGTCCCTCAGTGTACACACACACACCAGTAATAAGGAGGCGTCTGCTCCAGGGAGGAGGTTGTTGTGACTGCACTGTTCTTTTTCATAATCTATAATTTTCGAGAGAGAGAGAGAGAGAG